>JAJIYU010008880.1:0-17519 GCA_030144865.1 Tinospora cordifolia | reverse complement strand
AGAGGTAACCAACAAATTGAATCGAGCCAAGATGAGAGGAGAGGGACTGTGGGCCCGAGTAAACTGAAGACTTATGAAGTGGGCCAGGAAGATGTTGGAGCTCGATCAAAGGAAAGCATACAAGTAGTGGGCCTAGATAAAGGGAAGCAGATGGAGGCAAATAATATCTATGTCTATCACTGAAGGAAAAAGGACCAGGCGCAAGATAAGAAAGGGCTAATAGGCCGATGGCAAGCCCAGGTGGAAACTAACGACTCAGACATGGGAAGCGACTTGGACTATCAGGAATACTAGGGCCACAAGGACTTGGAGAAGGTGACAGAGACACAAGCATGGGAACAGGAAGAAGAAAAGAGAACCAGGAGAAGGATGAGTGATCTGTGGTGCCGATCAACCAGAAACATGTTAAGGTACGTGTTTTACGTAAATCATTTCCTCTATACCAATCTAACAGGGAGATAAGAGACTCGACATCATGCTTCAGTCAACCATTATCACGAAGAAGAAAAGTTAAAGCAAATCTACATAAGTCAAGAACACCACAACAGCAACCACGACCAATGGAGGGGGAGGAGAGAATGATGTGCAATAGGGTCCATGACGAAATGCAAAAGAGCTCCCAAGAACTCGAAATAGAGAGAGTGCGAGATTTCCTGCCTGCGCTGAAAATGCAGCTGATAAATCTGGAGTAAAGCAAGAAAATGGATGGGGTCGGTGGTCAGATGAAGATTATATCCTGGAACATCAGAGGTTGCAGGTCAACTGCAAAAAGAAGTATCATCAGGAGGACTATTGCAAAAGCAAAGGCAGACATCATAGCGATCCAAGAGTCTAAAAAAGAAGTGGTCAACAATGGGCTAATCACAAGTTTGTGGAGGCACCGGTATGTGGACTATGAATATATCCCGGCGGTAGGATCAGTGAGGGGGGATTATTCTTATGTGGTGGGATAACCGGAACATCATGGTTCAAGAGAAATGGGAGGCGATGTTTTCATTAACAGTGAAGATTAAGGACTATGAGAATTCAATGTGGTAGTTCACAATGGTTTATGGACCGTGTGATAGGAAAGGCAAAGAGGAGTGCTTGATCGCGCTAGCGGCAATCTCGTCCAATATCCAAGGACCCTGGTGCATAGGAGGAGACTTCAATATGGTCAGACAAATGAAGGAAAAGAAGAACTACAGACATATATCTACTACAATGCAGATGTTTGATGAATGGATTGAGGAGATGGGCCTGTATGAACCTCAGATGAATAATCTGCGATACACTTGGAGTGATGGAAAGGGCAGACATGCTATGTCCAAGCTGGACAGATATCTATGTAATGATGAATGGGAAGAGAAGTTCAAGCACCAAAAAGTATGAGGATTACAAAGAATTACATCAGATCATTGGTCGTTATTGCTGAACACAGAGGCCGCTAAATGGGGACCAAGACCATTCAGATTTGAAAATACTTGGTTAAATCAACCCAAGTTTAAGGAAATGCTAGAAAAGGAGTGAAAAGAGGACAAGCCGAGCGGATGGGCTAGCTATAAAATAATAATAAAATTGCAGAACTTAAAAGGCAAATTAAGGCGATGGAATAAAGGACAAGTAGAGGAGGAAAAATTAAAAATGATTGATATGAAGGAGACTCTCAGGAAGATGGATATGAAGATGCAAAATGAAGTTGATCCAAACTCAACGAAGGAACGAAAACACATAATAGAGGAGATACAGGTTCTTGAAGGAAGACAAGAAAGAAGGGAAAGACAAAGAGCAAAGGTGAAGTGGGCAAAAGAAGGGGATACAAATTCCAGATACTTCCACAGAGTAATGTCCACGTGAAGAGCAAAGAATATGATAACAAAGATCGAGGACAAAAATGGAAAGATTTGGGAAGAGGATAAAGATATCCAACAAATCATCATAAACTACTTTACGGAGATATTTAAAGAAAAATCATCCACGAAATGGGAAATTCAAGGTGTGGAATGGAATAGTATATCAGAAAGTGATAATCAATGGTTGGAACAGGAAATTGAAGAAGACGAAATCAGGGAGGCAGTTTTTAGTTGTGATGGGAACAAGGCGCCGGGTCTAAATGGATACACCATGGCGTTCTTCCAACAAGCGTGGGAGGTGGTTAAAGACGATATTATAGCAGTCCTAAAGGAATTCCACAAGGACGTTGTTGTCAACAGAAAGGTGAATGAGACGTACATTTGCATGATTCCGAAGAAGCAGAATGCCAAGAAAGTGGAGGATTTCAGGCCTATTAGCCTCACAACAAGCATCTACAAGATTGTGGCCAAGATGCTGAGTAACAGGTTAAGAAATGTTCTACCCAAGATTGTGGCCAAGACGCTGAGTAAAAGACAGGCAAATAGTAGATGCAATCCTAATCGCAAACGAGGCTATTTGAAGATTCCAGAGTTAACGGGAAGGAAGGGTTGGTGCTGAAAGTTGACTTCTCTAAAGCCTACGACTCTGTTCGGTGGAGATTCTTGGACTTTGTAATGAAGCAAAAAGGTTTCGGAAACAAATGGAGAAACTGGATTAAAGCCTGCCTGCACACAGTTAACTATTCCATTTTCATCAATGAAAGACCGACTGGGAAATTTGATGGTCATCGCGGATTATGCCAAGGAGATCCTCTATCCCTGTTTCTTTATACTATAGTGGTTGATGCCTTTTCAAGAATCATGAAGAAAGCTGCCCAAGAAGGAAGATTGGAAGGAATGCTGGTAGGTAAAGAGAAAATCATATTACACCATATTCTATTTGCTAATGACTGCCTGGTATTTATGTAGAATAAAGAAACAGAAATCAACACAATCATGGAGATTCTCAATGCTTTCTGCTTCCTATCAGGCCTGGAGATTAATAGGAAAAAGAGCCAATTATTAGTCATTAATATGGAGGAAGAGACAATTACAAGTCTGGCCACGAATTTTAAACTTTCCGTGGGGAAATGGCCAATGCAGTACCTTGGAGTGCCTCTAAGTTTGTCAAAATTAGCCAAAGTAATTAGGTAATTTGGACAATCGAGACGAAGTTCGCCTATAATTATAAAATTACAAAATTTCGTTGAAATCTTCAAAAAATCAGCGAAGTTCACTTAAAATTGAAGTTTTGAAGATTTTTGTAGAAAAAAATTGTACAAAAGCCGTGAAAAAAAGCATTTTTAATGAAAGAATTTATGTGGTGCACAAAGAGAAAGAAGAACAAACTATAACTTAGAAGAAGAGATGATAAAGAGAAGAGTAGTATAAGAAAAATAAGCTAAAAGCCTAAGAGAAGAGACGCTGAGAAAAGAAAGAGAAAGGAAAACTAAGGTTTATGTTTGCAAGACCATTAGGATTTGACAATAAAGTTTTTTTGTTTATTTCTTTTTTCTAACAGTTTTAAGTTAACACATGTGATGTGCATAAAACATTGTTAATGTTAAAATACATGTTCAAAACCATTACATGTATACCTTATATGTAAAATATATTTATTATGTTTGTTTTTGATATTTTTAATAAAAAATTGTCCATATTTTAGCACTTACATAGTATTTTTTTGAATTTTTCTAACTTGGTAAATTTTTACAAAAATTCTTTCGAATTTCTCGAACTCTTCGAATTAATTCTAATTTTCAAAGGTCGAAGTTTGGGACGAAGTCGAATTTTCATTCCTTGTAAACCATAAAGGGGAGAGTAGCAGGATGGAAAAAGAGTCTCTTATCAAGAGGAGGAAGATTAACGCTGATTAGATCAGTATTGGACGCCTTGCCAATATATTATATGTCCGTATTCAAAATGCCGAAGAAGGCGGCAACAACAATTGAACGACACATCAGGAACTTTCTGTGGCATCATACAGATGAGACCCGTGGACATAATCCGGTAAAATGGGATCAAGTTTGTCGTACTGTTACCAAAGGGGGGCTAGGTATAGGGGGCTTAATGAAGCAGAACACTACTCTAAGAGGAAAATGGATATGGCGAATGTTACAACATCCAGAGGCTCGATGGGCCAGAATTATCAAAAGTATTCATGGGAAAGAGGTTGGGCTAAAGAAGAAAAGTAGCCATAGAGCTCCAGGGAAAGGAATCTACAATACTCACAATCAGATAAGGTCGTTCATTTTATGAGAAATTGGTAAAGGGGATAAAGTGGACTTCTGGGAAGATCAATGGTGTGGATAAGGCAAACTAAAAGACAGATTTCCTCTTGTTTTTAGGAAATGCACTAAACAAAATGCGACAGTAGCAGATTTCAAAAGCCGAACAATGGATGGGGAAAGAGTTCAGTGGGGATGGAACTTACACTAGCGAAGCAGTGTGGAAGATAGTCATATGGGGGAGTTAGGAGAATTAGTGGAAATTCTCAGTAACTTCCAGCTAAATGAATCAAATGAAGAAGATCAACCCATATGGCAAGGGGAGAAGGATAACAGATTCACGGTCAGGTCTTTTATGAATAAAATAGAAGATGAAGGAGACTCTCAAACAAACCAGATTAATGAAATAATATGGAAGGTCAAAAGCCCAGTCAAAGCTCGAATAGTGGCATGGTTACTCAGCCTGAGAAAGATCAGCACAGCGGATAACATTCAAAAATGCTTTCCTAATCATTATCTAAATCCTTCTATATGTGTTATGTGCAAGAATAATGCAGAAACGACCCAACATCTTTTTGGTGAATGTATGGTGGTGCAGAAAGTGTGGGGCTGGTGGAATCAAAAGAACAACAGTATTGTCTCTCCTGATGGTGGAAATCTTTTTCAAACTCCGACAGTGATGCTGAATCCCAGAATTCAACCATATTAGAGAACTATTTTGTTGGTTGTGTTCTATAGTATCTGGGAAGAGCGCAATTCAAGAATTTTCTTAGAAAAATGTAAATCGAAATGGTTAATTTGGAAGAGGTCCAACATTTTGTTCTCAACTTGGATCCCGGTGTCTAAACTAGGAAAGGGTTGTAGCTTTGGGGAATGGTTTTGTGATGGGGGAATATTATAAACCAAAGATAACTGGTCATTTTGTAACTGTTAGCCTTTAGCCAAATGTCTCATCTAGCTAAAGCTCATTTATTAATATAAGTATCTTATAGTTTCTGTTCAAAAAAATATAAGTATCTTATAGTTTCTGTTCAAAAAAAAAAAAAAAAAAAAAAAGAAAGAAAGAAACAATCCACCCAATTACACACCAACCACTTGACCTCCTTCACTTTTTTTTTTTTTTTTTTTTTGACATGATACTAAATACAGTGTATGTTGAGATTGAAAATTATTGACAATTCACAGCTCTAAGAAGAAAATAAAAGGAAGATCATATAGAGGAAAACGTATATGAGGCAAGAAAGATTGAGTATTTATAAAGAATGAAACTTTTCTTCCCTTTCCGTTCTGCAGCAAAAATTTACATGAGGTATCAAGTGCAAAAGTTAGAATGTTTAACATCAATTATATAAGAGCTAAAATCATAACCTCTCTTTCTTTCCAGGGTATTTCAGTGGCACTACAAAGCGGCATTATCCATTGTATGGCAGTACACATTCTCATAGTATTCTACCCTAGGTTTCTATGTTAGGTGGAGACTAGAGTTATGGAGTCCCTTCTTACTGAAGTAATTTACGATGATTTCAAAAAGACAGCAAAGTACGAAGCATGAAGTTAGAGGCGGAGAAATATGAGCAATCTGAACCCAGTAGGATTTGTACAAAAGGCATTATTGAGCACCAAGCACATATAGACATGAGATAAATACATCAGCATTTTCAGATAGCCCAAACCAAAGTAGAGGTTATTACGTTATTGAATGGGACTACCCAACTCCACGTTTCGATCAAGCGTGAACTCTTTCATGTCGCCTCTAAATTGGCTATAATCCAATATAAAGACATCCATTTCTAGACTTCAATGTTTGGAGCAAGTCATATTTTAGTGTTTCCAATGGCTGATAGCAATGCGGAAGAACCACAATGCTCAATGCAATAAGACTCAGATGGATAGCTTCTTAAAATCCTAAGTGAGGCTGTTGAAAGGAAAATCCTAATTCCTAAAATTTGAAAGAACAGATAAAATAGACACTTGACTTGATATTAAGCAAATCCTAAAAACCAGAATGGATAACCTTGTTAAAAATCCTATCATGTCAGCAACAGAGAGTGGCTGGTGAAGGTGAAAAGACCTGGCTACCAAAATGTGAAGAAAAAAATCACTAGACTCTTGGTTTAGTATCAAGCAACTTAAAATCAGTACAGTTCAAGGAATGAGAAAAATACCTTTAGATTGTTTCAGAGCAGAATATATAGCCGCCAAGGATTCTGAAGGCATAAAGTTATAGCCAGCATCAAGTGCAGCAAGTTCTGGAGCCCGTAAAATGAGTTCTGCAAGAAATTTTGCTGCCTCAATTCCACCTCGGTTTTTGCTATAAAAAAAGAAAGGACGTGTCAGTAACCTAACTTGATAATGAAAAATTAAAGCTCAAGATACGAGAAATCTGTAGCTACCTTATATTCATCTCCACAAGTTTAATGTTCTCAGGTAATTTTTCACAGAATTCTTGGAAGCCAGATGAGCCGAGCCCAATGTCTTCAATGTTTAGCACTCTAATACAAGATTCACCTAAAAATTTTGCCAATTCTCCAGCAACTTGACTGTAATACAGAGACATTGGAATCATGGATACCAAAGGTTATACATATAACAATAATGATATTGACATATGATATATCTCTGTGTTGCAACAAGCATGCAAGCACTAACCTGCCAAGTTCATTATCTCCAAGTGAGAGACTGTTCAATGAACTTTTCAAGCTCAATAGGCTTTCTAAAAGATCAGTAACTCCACTTGAGGACAAGTTGCAATTCTCCAGCTTCAGTTCAAGCAAGGAAGAGTCTCTTGCAGATGCTTGAGCAAAATAAGGGATCAGATTCCTGTACGGTCATAATGTGGTGGGTAAGAACCTAGCAATGGTTTCAGATAATGGTAACAAACATTAGAATGTTAAAAGCTTTGTTTTTGAGAAAAAATGAATACAAATGGAATAAACACTGTAAGTTATGACTTTTGTATTGATTAGAAAACTAAAATCTTAAAAATTAAATTTTTTTTATTATTATATTAGATCTTGCAATATCACATTGAATGAGTATGGGTGGGATGAGCTCGATAAGGTAATCTGTCAAAAGACTGGAGAAGATAGAAAAAATCCACTCAAGGAAGACACCCATTGAGAATAAGATAAGAGAATTCACTGAGATGGTTCAGCCATGTGCAATATAGACCCATGAATGCACCAATGGGAAATGAGATAGCTCTAGTTGGAAGTGTAAAAAAAAGTAAGAGAATACCAAATTTGATTTTGCAACAAAGAGCTATAAAATCCATGGATATTTGTAAATTAACCGAGGACATAGCCCTAGTAATATTATAGTAAAAGAAAACTCAATTAGCTCACTTCAAATTCAAGTGAGGATCAAGATTGGTATCAATTGTGGTCTAGTGGTGTTGCTCATTGTCATAATGAAGTCAAAATACAACCATGATAGCTACAAAATGATGTCCTGTGATGTTCACAGCAAAATGTCAGGTTGCATATTTGCAATAAGCCAATAACCTTGTCATGTATGCAAAAGTGCAAACCAGCTTGAAGAACAATTGAGTACTTTACTTACCTAATCCCCTCGTCTCCAATGGGATTATCACTTATATCCAAATACTTCAAGTTACGCATTTGAGCCAAAGCATTTTTCAGAATAACTGTATCATTCTTACGCAGGTTATTCCCCCTGCAATCAACAATACCAACAAGTTCATTATGTGCAAACTGATGTTTAAAAAATAAGGTGACAAATTTTTCTTGCCATCTCAAGTCTTAATAACACCAATCAGTCCTATGTGCAAACTACTGTTTAAAACATTAAGGTGAAAACACTCTTGAGGCGTTGACTAAAGCTGGAAACATGATTTAGTTCACTAAATAGTTCAGTTTAGTTAAGTTTAACCATCGAAAGAGATCTAATTAGGTATGCAAAAACTGAAATTATTATTTAAATCTGGGGATATAAACAAAAGGAAAAATTTAGATAACGACCTTTTATCAGTTTAGAAAAAAAAAATTAATTTATGTTAGAATATATATTATCTTTGGACAAGCAGTCTATTTGATACAATGTAATACAATCCCCAACTGGATTCCACCCCCTGAGACATCCTCCCAAGGAATACCCCCATTGGCATATAATTGCACTAACCTAAGAACCCAAAAAGTTGCTAAAAGAAAAGAATTTTCCCAAACCCCCTCAGGCCCACACTCCACATTCTCAAACATCTTAGCATTTCATTGTTTCCAAATTGAGTACTTCACCACAACATTGACCTCCATCTGTCTAAAATACATTTTATGAATTCACAATCCACAAAAATATGTTACTAGAATCACAATTTGTCTAAAAAAGCAACACCAACTAGGTGATAAAACCCAAATGGGATCTTTTTAGGAACATAATTGCAGTATTTAATTACCCTAGTGTCGTTTTTCACCAAAAAGTTAGGCTTGGGATGGGACATAAGCTCCAAATAAACATACGAGGAAGAAGAGGGTTTTGGGGATTTGAACCTATTGAGTTATTGAGGTATTGAAAGAAAGAAAGAGAAAAAAAAGACATTTGAATTGTTCATTACCCACACTATCCCTAGTTTTGTGCCGTCTAGTAACCAGATACTATGGAGGCATATAGAAGCATTCTAGAAGGATGTAACTTCCTAGGACTCCCTATCTTCCAGCTTTATGTTCAGAAATAGGTTCTCAAAAGGCCAGAAGATCCAACTCCCCTCTATCTTGCCTAGGAACTCCAGAGGAGCTAATAGGTTGGTTACATTTTGTAGATAATATGTATATCCCTGGGAAGAGAGATTAGAAGCAATTGGGACCACAACAAGGTGCAATCCTGTCGAGTTCTTACGATACATAAATAGGGACTCATTTACTAGATGATACAACATAAACTTAACATCATTATCCAAATAGAATATTTTTCTAATTGGGACCACAACAAGGAGCTAATAGGTTGGTTACATTTTGTAGATAATATGTGTATCCTTGGGAAGAGAGATTAGAAGCAATTGGGACCACAACAAGGTGCAATTCTGTCGAGTTCTTACGATACATAAATAGTGACTCATTTACTAGATGATACAAAATAAACTTAACATCATTATCCAAATAGAATATTTTTCTAATTAAAACCTCTTCTCCTTCAAGCTCTGATTTTGTATGATCTCAACATATTCCTAATTGAATGCAATTTATCTATCTCATTTGCTTTGCAAACTAAATTTTTGATACATATATATATATATGTTCCAGTCCCAATCCAAGTAAAAAGACTGTTAAATAAAAATAAAAAATAAAAAAGACTAAAAAAAAAAAGACCTTTCTTAGTGAGGGAATGAATAATCTTTGTTTCTTCCTATTTTTGGCTTCTTCCTATTTTATCCCAAAATCTTATAAAGCCACAATCACCTACCTTTAACCCTAGTTAGGTATGAGAGATAGGGATAAATAGAGCCAATACATTTCCAAAGACTTCAATAGGTGGATGTTGCATTAAACTAGCATCTGTTAAATTTACTTGTAGACCATGCAAGCTTATAATAACCATTGTCTAAAGAGGGCCACCATCCAATTTAAATCACCACAGTCATTTCCCAAGCAAAGCCTTAATTCCATATGACTAGAACTGCAAGATCAATCTACCCCTTCTTAAAGGAAACTCCTTTTTTTGGTAATTACAAAAAACTGTTACTAAATTCGGCCAGCCAAACAAAGCCATGGGGCAGGTATAATTGCTAAAGTGAATGACTTGAGTCCTCCCTCCCTACAAAAATAAGGCAGCTGTCCTTAAGTCAACTAATGTATAGGGATAGGAACGTCTTCATGTTGCCCAAGGGATTACTCTAGCACAGAGGACTGTATACTAAACAACTTATGCATTAGTTGGGAGCACATAATAAACAAAAAATGTACGAAAAGAAAAAAAAATAAAAAGGAAACAAAAATATATGATATAATTGAGTCTCTGTATACTAAAATTTGAAAATTAAGGCCCATCTCTAGATATGCACTCATATCTAACACTCACATACATGCATTATGTGCGTCTATTTTTAAGTCCCTTTTGCCTATTTCAGGAATTTGAGTCTAACTAGTTCACTCCTGACTTTTTGGCTATTTAAGGCTATTTTATGAGTAAGTTTCCTAGCAGAATAATATTGGAGGAGAATATTAGTATTTCATTTGTTTTTCTTTTTTTGTGGATATTCCTGTGAATAAACAACTTCGAGAAAGGGTGTTTTTGTCTTCTCCAATATTGTTCTGTAGCCAATCATCTTCTTATCATGGTGCACAAAAGGGGGGGTCATCCAACTAGCATGCGGCCAACACCATCTTTAAGCTACCTTTCAACTCCCGATTGATCAAACTAAGTTTTGACTATGGCTTCCACAGCACTCTGCTCATCTTTAAATCATTAACTTGTGCTTTTCTTACACTCTATCAATTTTTGGCTCACTACAAAGGAACACATATCACAGCCAGATCTCAAATGTTGAAGCGGGGGTTTACAAGGTACATATATGCCTGTGGAAACCCACACAGCCTCAATGTGTCAATTGTCTCCTGTAATATAAGAACTTTGATGAGCTTCCGACATTGTTACAAGATCAATATCAATGGATGCTCCTAATGTAATGCGACACCAACTAATCCCTCTATCTTCATAATGTCATGTTGCATGTTGTCATGTTGTCATCAACAAAATGTGACCCTTGACACAGGTTTTGAAGTCACAAGTAAATCATGTGCATATGGTTACATAGGAGGAAAGTGGCCCACATATGTTTCTTAATCTTCTCTCAAACCCCAATCTTGAATTTGACTAGTCACACCCTCATTGCGCTCTTCCTCGTTGCCCACTACCTACCAAGGGAACTCATCAATCATTCAGAACTTCCTTTTAACTCCTAGATCTCCGCAACAACAAAAAGCCAATCAAGGAGTTCCTTTGTTTGATGTTCCCATGGAACACAAGGTTCCTATGTTGTTGCGATGGGCTTATGCCTTCATGATATGTATCAACATTTGCAGAATTTAGGCCAGGCTCTTCCCGTAGACTTACCTTATTGGCCTGCTTGAGGCTTTTGCATCAACTTAACATGTTTTTGTGTCAAATGAGCAACTTGTTGCTGCAACTGTGCAACATCTTGACGTTCTTGGTGTCATCTCCTTGGAAGCATTGTAGAAGAATGAACTTGACTTTAAAAATAAATAATTTTTTAGGAACCTTTAAATAATTATTTTATTGTCACCTAGGCCCCGCCTCACCTTACAGAGGCTCGTCGTCTCGTTCTGTATTTTTGCCTTGACAACACTATTAATGGCAACAAACACTACTGCAGTGCAAGAATATATAAGACAAAATGCACGTTCTCTTACTTGTTGGTTTACAAGAGATACTAAAATTATCGTTTTTTTTTTCACTTTAAACTTATAAAAAGGCCCTAGATAAGCAAATCATGAACACAAACTTCAATTAATCTCAAATTCCCAAATGGCAAATTTTAACAAGATCGAAAAGAAACTTCAAAATTATCTTTTAAAAAAATTGATATTGCAACATAGATCACATACTAACATATGGAATCAGTAATGGATTCTGCTATCTCCAAATATACTCAAAATAAGATTTACTTAAAAATAGATTAAAAAAGCTAATATGAAGACCTAGCAGATAGAATTCTTTCAAAACGACAAATTAGTCAAAGTTGTAAGAGTAGGTACTGATCTTCACATTGTTTTCCATTGAAAACAAGTGTTTCTTTGTTAAAAACCCACACATGACCTTGAATCCCACCCCTAAAAACGCCTTTGGATGTTTCATAGTTTTCAGGATATTCTAACTCCTTATGTAATGCTCCACAAACACTTATTCCTTGTTTTTCTAGTCTTTCATATATGTGTGTGTGTGCGCACATGTATGTGCAAAAAATTGTAGTCACATTATTCACCAAAAGGGATCCTAACTTAAGATGACGAATTTAAAGCAAGAGGAAACACAGAGCAACTTTCAACCTTAGGCTGAGCACATGTAATGACCACAAAGAGTTCTCTACTTGTGAAGATCCTGGAAAGCAACTTGAGAATTTGCCATTGATATTAGAAAGCCAACCTGCAATCTGCAAGCATAGATTATGACGTTCATGTTTCCAAGTAAAACAGAAAAGAAAAGAAAGCATAGTACCATGTTAACATTACTCACATTGTTATCAGATAGATCAAGAATAGAAAGACCAGAAGGAGCATCAAGAAGAGTATCAAATATCACTTTTGCAGAACGTGGCCCCAGACGATTATCGCTTAAGTCAACTGAAAGCAAGGAACTGGTACCAAAAACACATAATGTTTTAACAGAGAGATTATTACTTCAAAGTAAATACTCTAGCCATGAAGAATAGACAAGATTAGAAAAATTAGATTACATGGCACAAAAAAAAAAAATCTAGATTCTATTTCAAACTAAATGATTTATGTTCATTCAAACAAATTGCGCAAATTGCGCAAGGAATTCTGACAAGAGCTATAAGATATGACATCTCTCTCGGATCAAAACTAATAGACAAAATGCAGTCAATGTCCAGACAAATGCTACATCAGTCACGCCACAACTAGTAAAACCTGTCCTGAATAAATTAAAAAGCGGTAGACTAGTATACATTGCCCCACTATGTGGGATCCTTTGGGAAGCGTCAGACCACTAACGGGCCTATTGTACATAAATTGCTTCACAACAGGCCAAAGATTCAAAACCATATAACAGAATCAAACATATGAGGAGAACAAACATTAAGAGATTAATTTCGAGGTACTTCCTCTGTCAGTCAACATCATCACACGACATTTCTTTGATTCTTTCTTTCACTTTCTTTCTTGATAAATAAGACCATTATTAACCAGTCATCAAGTCAAATAATAGTTTGATAAGCGAAAAACTGTGAAAATCATTGAAACCTTTTTGTTGTTAAACGATCATTCTCCATTTGCGTGTACGAGTAAATGACAAATACTTGGACTTTGAGGAGCTGATCAAAGAGAAACAGAGAGACTAGAGAATTCTCCTGATGCATTGTAGATTAAGAAGACTAATTGTCCATCCAACCATTTAATGTAGGAGTTCTTTTTTTGGTCCTTTAACACCAGATTATGATACAACAGTTTCAATTGTAGATTAAGAAGACTAGTTGTCCATCCAACCATTTAATGTAAGAGTTCTTTTTTTTAATGCTTTAACACCAGATTATGATACAACAGTTTCAATTTCTAGTGATAAATTGCCACAAAACAAAACATGGAATGGCAATGAACCTTGTGATCTTCCAAAATAAAGTCTAGTTTGCTCATACAAGGATGAATTGACATACAATAATACATGGATTATTTGGGTCATCAAAATGGTTTATGTTAAATACTTTGGGCCAGGTAACATATATTTATTTCTTACACATAAAGTGGATGACTAAAAAACAGTTTGAGATTTTCTATATTATAGAAAAATCAATCTTTAGTAATTAAGCAAACGCAACGAAGGGCAGTGCCCTTTTCAATGAGGCTTACATTTTTTAGCCCTGTCAAATGACAAGAAAAAGGATGAATCTAGGGTGTTTTCAGAAAATGATTATGTAGATGGCCACGCTTCCAGAATGGAGAGGCTATTTTCAAATATAAGGCTGTGACCTTCAGTTCACAATGCAAAAACACAAATCATTGCACCAAGGCCTTCCTTTCTTTTCAAATATAAGGCATGATGAATATTCTAAGCATTATTATGTTCAATCTCTATGTTTCCCGCAATACCAGACGGACTTGACTTTCTACTTTTCTAAGAATAGATTCTTATGAAAAACCATAGATGGAGTGTTTCCTGGAGAAGAGGCGCAGGTTATGAGCCGAGAATTTTGTGAGAAATAAAAAAATAAAAAAAATACTGCGCTTGCACCAGTTTAGTCCAATAGGAAGTATGAATAAGACCTAGATAACCCTTCCTTAAACTTTCTAAAATGAATTCTCTTCCCATAATTTTTTATCTTTTTTGTTCTGCCACTTCTGTGTCCTACATATTCGCAAATACTAGATGGAGCTGGGATGATAAGAATATGAAGACAGTTGATTCCACTAGAAAAGCAGGATTAATGAGAGAACAATTTAAATAGCAAAATATAGCCACTAAAATTAAGATATCAAAATAGTATTTCTATAGAGGATTAATGATGTAATGTGCCTTGAAGATATTTCGGAATTGAAGAAAAGTTGTCAAGGTTGAGCACAAAGAAGTGCTCTAAGGAATTAAAGGTTCAAATATAAAAAAAGATTAATGACAAGTACTTGAAGATCAGCAAATACTTCTGCAGAGCATATGCAGGGCAAGAAGGCTCAAGTCCAAAAACAATGTCCAAGACAATGTTATAATTCTGAAAATGTATCAGTCTATCCAGATGACCAAACCAAGACAACACAAGTGGCTAGAATCTCTGTCTACCTTTTGAGCAACGAATTCTTCTATATTTAAGCTCAATTTTTAGGACTTCTATTTTCAATATAACAACTGTTCAGCAATGGAAACCTATTTGATTTAGGACCTTCAGTAAGTAATTTCACGATGCTTAACCGATTTGCGTACCCTTTATCAAACTATTGAAAAGAAACCCTCACACTATGTGAAGTCCATAAATTGGGAATAATGCAACTCCAATCTAGAGTGTGCATGGACAGCAAACAACATTGACAATCAAACATATACGGCAGAAAACAGGCCAGCATTGTGGAGAACCATTTAACCAGAAAAGCTCCTCAATTTCCTGGTGGTAAGCAGCAAAAGAGTAAAGAACTGAAAAACTATGATAGAAGGCTCAAATTTCAAAGTGAACCAGAAATCAAAAACTACATTCATCAACTCAGAATTTCAACACCATGCATCTACTTGTGGAAACAACTAAAGATCACATGTTCAACAAACTATAAGCCTAAAGCTTCTTAGCTGAGAAAAGATAAATAACTTATTGCCAAGAATGATTTTCTCCACTATCAACAAGCCTCGCAATCATGAACTACTGACCCATGCACGAAACATTTCTTAAAATTCTGCATGTGATGATTTGGCTAAACTGGAACTACCATCACAAGGGTCTTACATCGGTGGCCATAGACAAGTTAAGTAACCAAACAAAATGAGCTATTAACCAAACTTCTTGGAGATAGAAGTGAAAAATCATTCTGAGCTTAAGGAAGCGCAATCATTGTAATGACCAACCTCCCAACAGTGGCATCCACAACAGAAAATTTTCTTTCGCAAGAGGATGCAACTAAAAACCAACAATGAACACGAAACTGAAATGACCACATGAGTTGAAGAAGCATTCTGGTTGGTACTAGTAAAGTTTAGTTAAAAGAAGGATCATCTCAACACCAGGTTATGATAGTAACAAATTGGCAATGCAACAACAAATTTCATAGCAAATGCACTGTAAAACTCATTCCACGTTTTTGTTGGATTACTGCCCCCACACAACCCAGTTAGACAGAAAGCAAAATTCTTGTCATAGGTCACTTCTCCACTATACCATGTTTTACATTATATATCTATAGACTAAACTCTAAATAATGTAACTAAATCACCATGCTTTACAGAAATACCATTTTAGTAGTAAAAGATAGTGTTCACAATATTCTGTAACTGCTTTAATTCTGATAGCGAAACTTTCATTACTTGTAATTTCATATGAAGAGAATAAAATCCAGAAAGTACTCCAAACCAATTAACTCAAACAATTATTAAAAATTAGATTTTTATTGAAGATTGATAAGCGGAGATTACTACCATAAACAAATAAAGCTATCTGCAACAGATGAAAAGCACAACTACCTTCCCAATGTAAGAAAAGATAAAAATCCAGATGGTAATGAAACTAAGTCGCTTTCCAAAATGGTTGAAGTATTGATAGATAAGTGCCGAATCTGATGTCGATGAGTACCCTCTGGATATAGAGACTTATAAATGGTGTCCCAAGCAGCTGAGGAAAGTTTGCAATAAGCAAACTCAACCGATGACAATGTTTCACTGTTCTGTTGTAGAAGCTTGGCTACTCCATTGATCTGCTAGACAGCATAAGGTAGATCATAAGTATTTAATCCCACATCCATCAGTAGCCTCAGCCTAGGAGATACTTTAAGATATGACAGAAGTTTCATGTGGAGCAAAATGACAGGATTATCCATTCCATGTGCATCTTTAAAGTATTGCTATATAAAAAAAAGAATTAATATTTGAAGTAGGAAAAGAAAAAAGAGAAGAAAAAAAAAACCATCCCCAGCTCTCTTTTAAGACTTGTTCCTTATGTTCAATTTATGTATGTATTGCATCATACACATACATATGCACAGAGATATTAGCCTTGCCTGTTCTTTGGATTTGATCCTTCGCATGACAAGGCTCTGCAGCTTGCTGCCTCTTAACAAATACTGCTTATCATAGAATAGTTAGTGATGTAAACATAATATTGCAGATAGAAAATAAAGGTTCATCCATCCAATGAAAGGGAATAACAATTAATCATAGAATGATTAGTGCAGCAAACAGAAAAAACTACCGTTTGATGGAAGATATTAATTGAAAAGCTTCCCAAAACATACTAAAATAATCTGCTTTGAGAAGTTTTCATTGAGGTCAATGTGGAAATTATGTTTAGAAAAATTCCAGATTTTTCATTTTTTGCTAGAATAATTTCATATTTCCCAATCTTTTTCCACATTTGTAGGTCAAAATATGGATCTATCAATATAGTTCTGAAGCACCTGAAACACATTCCTCAGGCAAAAGGAAATGTCACATGCGCCTTCACAGGATGTTCAGGCCCCACAGGAATTGGCAAGCACAATAAGTTGTGTGTCTCAATTGTGACCTTAAGACACCCAACATAAGAGTCATGCCTTCATTAGGAAGCCATGCACAAAATAAATAATAAAAGAAGAATTAAAATGTTAAAAGGTTAAAAAATACAATCTCGAATGATAAATAATATTTAACATCATGTAGGAGTGCTTATCTAACAATATTGAATTGCAGAATATCTTGAACTATTAAAGAAGGTCAATGGTTTAGATTCTGGAAAAAGTAAAAACTACGCAAGTTTTTGGTGAAAGAATTCTTCATAATATGTTAAATACTTCTCTGGTTATTTCCTAAATCATGCTGTATAATCATTATCACATTATTTTGCATTGAACTTGCTGCTCACTGGTTTACACCAGCAGCGCCATCAGGTGAATACAGAAGTGTGACGTTTGATTACAACTGCTGAATGAGAACTTTCTGACGGCTTACTTAAAATGACATCTATAATTTTTCAGACATACGATTGTACATTCTTTCACCATTGGTCTTCTGTTTTATTTAACCATCTGGCTCTAAATCAAGAATTTTC
>JAJIYU010008879.1:0-17567 GCA_030144865.1 Tinospora cordifolia | reverse complement strand
AGAGAGAGAGAGAGAGTTTGTGTCAGTTTAAGATATATGTGTGACACAATACTTATCATACATGAACTAAAACTCAAAAGAAAAGTTTTTTAAAGAGGTGTCAATCTCCATCTAAATTGCTTTTACTTATGACTTATCTCTTAATGTAACTTAAATATGTCTCTAGCATAATCACTTTATGTGACATCAATTATCAAATAAATTTAGGGCTAACTAGGTGTAATCACTTTATGACTTGTTTACATCAAATAAAAAGTAGACGGGTCATGAATAACTAGGGCTAAAGTTTTATCCGTATATAGGATTTTCATTATTGATCTCCCTTAATCCATATTTTGGATTCTTTTATGTTTTTTTGTTCTTATTTCTTCTTAAGTAAGCACTCTTTCCCTATGTATGAACTAAATATCATTTGATCCTTGTAGGCATTTCTTCTACTCACATTCTTAAATTGGTACTTAGCAAATATGATCTTAAAACATAGGAAACCTTTTGGATCTGAAATTAACGAGAGAGAGAGAGAGAGAGAGAGAGAGAGAGAGAGAGAGAGAGAGAGGTCCATGGGGTAAAATCACGTGCACATGAACCACAATAAATAAATCCTCTGGTAACCACACCATCCTTGTGATGTGGACACATTCAGGGATAGGAAAAGAAGCAACCTTTATTGGGTAAATAACCAGACACGTGGATCCTTCGAAGGACCACTTTATTATCCCCTAACCCAATCTCCATGCAAATATAGTCCCGACTCCAAGGGAAGTAGGGAACTTTCTATTTGAACTAAATTTTATAATGTTATTTTAATTGTCATGGTTTATATTTTTTATCTAACTGATGTTCATCGTTACTAAATATTTAATATACTCCGTAAGATGTGTAATATAAATCTATCTAATAGTTAAATATAACAGTTTTATAGTAACATAATAGTAATACGGGTCATGTATTGTACATATTGAGATGTATAAAATATGCATGGATATATTATATATAGTGATTATAATAATGAAACGCATGTATTTTTATACGTATATAAAACCGATCGAAGCAGCCACCCATCTTATTGGACGCCAAACTTAACAAACCGCAAGTCGATTCATCTAGGGAGTAGAAAAGAATCAAAGGGAAGGTGAGAAAGCTGAAAGCAGAAAAAGCTGAATGCTGAAAGCAGAGGAAAGGAAACTGAAGGCTCGGACTCTGCTTTCTTACTGAATCCTCTTCTTCTGCATAACGATCAAGTTCTTTCCTCTCCAGGTTCCCCTTTTGATTTATGACTCCGAAGCTTTAGAAGCTCTCTTTTCTTTTCTTTCTTTCTTTGTTTTTTTATGTCTTCAATTTTTCAGCTGAATGTTTGGTACTTTCTTTTTCCATCCAGGAACCCTTCAACTCCTGGTTCTTTGCTTTTGGTTTTTTCCTGTTTCTTCCACTACTAGTACTCTCGTTTGCAGGAGAAACTCTTAGGAGTACCGTACTTTGGTCAACCAAGCACCAGTAATATTCCCCATATCTTTACGTTCCAAACAAGGAAGAAATGAAGGCCCATTTTTTTCAAGAAGGGTAATGAAGCCAAATGTCCATCTCTAGCACCTGATTCAGAAAGTTCCTGACCTCTTTCTTTGTTTTATATATGTAGATATACATAGGTCAGAAATTTTCTGACCTCTTTGGTTATTTTCTGTTTATATTTTGTGTACGTGTGTCTCCTTCTGCTCCAGATTTGTCTCTTTTTTTTTTTTTTTTTTCTTGCAGTTGATTCTTTTAAAATCTTATCAATCTCTAGTTCTCTACATGCTTGCTATAGTTTGATTTTCTTTTTCGATATGTTAAAGTTGAGTTCTTTTAGAAACTTATTTATGATGCCATGAATTGACACCAAGACGGTTCAAGAAGTTGTCAAGCAGCTGTGGTTCATAAATTTATCATAGATTGGTCGCAATTTGGCATGTTGAAGAGGTTGAAAAATAAAAATGAAAATATTTAAAATAAAGTTAAAGCAACTTGATTTGGAATGCCATTTTAGTTATATTAATGATTGAACTTCTTGACCTTTCTTGCATCAAGTTGTAGTATGCAAGCTATTTAAGAAAGATTGATGTTTTTTTATCATCAATTTTTTAAATAGTGTTAAGTAGTTGTGCTACATTAACATTTATGACTAACATGTCCAAGAAACAGCACCATAAATACACCATTAGATTGTCCAAAAGTTGATCAATACTCTCTAATGATGCATAGATAAAGCATTTTGTATCAGTATCACCTAGAATTAGAAATGTCACTTTAGCATTTTCTATGTTTTATTGCTGTGCATATTTTATGCGCTTCCTTAGGCGCATTGGCCCATGAGTTTGTAGCGGTGAAATATGTCAGTTATTTTATTAGTTGATCCATGTGTGTGGATCTCATTGCATTAGCGCAACATGCATTCTGGCATCTACCAACCATTTTGAGGGTCTTAAAATGCTAAGTTAATCAATTTGTTCAACCGAAATCAGTCAGGACTGATTATGTGACTCTTATCTCTTTGGAATTTCTTTTCTATATGACCCTATGGCCCTTGAAAAGACCCCTTGTGGGGGACGAACTGGACCCTCCATGTAGTAGCACTTTAAGGCTTATGAAGATGTGGACAAAGTGAGCTCGAAGACCCAATATGGGCCTTAGAAGTTCAATGTAGGACCGAATGGTTGCTTCAAGCAGGTTATGGAATATTAAGCCAACATTCCACAAAGAAAAAAAAAAGAAAAAACTCCCGAAAGAGAATTGAAGCCTCAATCTTATGGTTGAAGAGAGAGGGGCTTAAAAGTTCAATATAGAACTGAAACGTGGCTTCACGCAAGGTATGGAATATTGAGCCACAATCCGACAACGAAAAAATTCCCGAAAGGGAATTGAAGCCTCAATCTTATGGTTGAAGTGAGAAGTCTTTACCAAGGCAGCAAGCTAAGTAATGATTAACATCTATTTGGTATTTATATTTATCCTTTTTTGGAGATTATCAATATATCCATAAATGCTTTGGTTATTTATGTTCAGACAATTTACGCAATCATCTAAGTTATTAAATTTGATGATATTTTAGTTCAATCTTTTAATATATCATTTTCTAATTGGTTAAGTTATCACATTTGATGACTGTCAATTTGATATTGGATGTATCATACTCTAATGTGATTGGAAAATGGAACTGCTAATACATAAATTGTCCAATTAATGCAGGCTAATCTGTATCTAAAGTTTAATTAGGCAATGGGATTATCAGAACACACTATTGGTGCAAATCAACAAAACATGGACTATATTTCAAAAGCTCGGGTTGATGAAAATGATGATAGAGTTTGCATATCAAGGACCGAGAACATTTGTGATCTTCAATCAACTAGAGAATCTGATCTTCAAAATAATATCAATGGAACATTAGATCCTGAATACACCGCTTGGCTTGTAAGTGTAAAATTTTGTTGCAATTATTTTTTATACACATGAAAAAGCACTCACATGAGCCGCTATAACATTCTAGTTGACCAAAGCCAACCTTTAATGAAAATATTGCTTTCAACAATATTCTTTTCACAATTATGGGATTGGCTATAAAATTCTGTTAATTGACTCACTCAAATTGGGGGCTCTTCCTTGGAACATTCATCTCTCAACTTTTACTCTGTTCAAGATGATTAATAGTTTTTCCATTTACAAAGTTCTTGACGAAGAATTTGTAGCTTAAAATTGGATAGTCTATCTGTTGTAATTGTTTGAACTATGTAGAAGAAGCATCCCTCAGCACTGTGCATGTTTGAGCAAATGATGATTTCAGCAAGAGGGAAAAGAATAGTTGTGTTTCTAGATTACGATGGAACCCTCTCGCCGATTGTTGATGACCCTGATCGAGCATTTATGTCTGATATGGTAATTATAATTAATATGCATTATGTGTTTTATGTCAGTTTATTCTATAGATAAATAGGGTGCCTTTTTTGTTCCTTTTTCTTAATGCATCTTGATTTTAAGATTTTCTAAAAATTTTTTTTTTTCCTTACTAAAAGTTTTGGAAGTCTTCATTCTTCACGTCTTTTTTCAATAGAGCAATTATCCATCAAATAGACTGTTCTCTTATTTGCAAATTTATCTGATCATCTTTATGTTTTTAACTCAGTGATATTTCTCTTGTTATTTGTTGAGGATGGATGATGTTTTCAGTCATTCGAAACAGAATTTGATGCCATGCCAAGCCCATGTTTTAAAGTAATGGTTAAGATGTTTGCTTTTTATTAAAATCTGATCAATTGCATCATGCAGTCAAGTCGTTGTAAGGTATCCAGTAAAAATTATTCCAAATTTGTTCTGCCATTCATCCATCTCTTCCATCTCATAATGGGTAAGTGTGGCAAGTGCATATATGCTTCCTAATGAAAACATTGAAATTAAATGTAGATGCGAGCTGCAGTCCGTGAAGTTGCAAAATATTTTCCAACAGCAATTATTAGTGGAAGGTCCCGGGAAAAGGTAAGTCAATTCAATATGTAATAAACATTCTAATTAGTGAATGCTCCATGTCAAGAGAGTAGTCAATCAAGGTCCCTGGGTGATGAACCTGATAAATACCATCACATTAAGGAACATTCAAGCCAACATTATTAACATGAGAATTGATCGTTTATTCTCAATTTTGCTTTTCAGGTATTTAAATTTGTTCAACTAGCTGGAGTTTACTATGCTGGAAGCCATGGTATGGACATAGTGGCTCCAGTACTGCCACTAACAGCAAGTGATGTCAAGCATCAAATAAGAGTAGACGATAAACAGGTTAGCTCTAAGTTCTGCAATCCATATAAGCACAGACTTATCGTGTTTGCTTGAACTGTAATCATTCACTTGTTTTAAAGTCTCAAGATTAATTCTGATCACGTAGGTAAGTGAAAATGTGCTCTTCCAACCTGCCAAAGAGTTCTTACCTGCAATCCAAGAGGTCTCTAAAAATGAACCCAGTTCAAGCTTTTCTCTGTGTCTGTTAAGATACCTGCATGCCTTACATTAATGTTCTTTGTTTGATAGATTATAGTGGAGTTGGAGGAAAAGACCAAAAGCATTCGTGGAGTAATAATAGAAAACAACAGGTTCTGCATCTCTGTACACTTCCGACGAGTTTGTGAGGAGGTGTGAGTTTTAATTTGATCTTATTTCCAATTCCATTTCCATGTTCTTCTCTCTTAGAGAATTGGGAACTAAACATGCTAATACTTCTTAACTTAGAACTTACTGAGGAACGAACTGTTTCATAGTTCTATTTACTCGAAAGTTGAATTTATGTTAATTTTTTTGGCATCTGAAACTAAATGGTTTTAAGATTGCACACAGGAGTTTTGCAAGTTGGAGGAACTAGTCAAGTCCATTGTTAAAGACTACCCTAGCTTTCATCTTACCAGGGGAAGAAAGGTATGGCAAGACACTCAAATTTCTGAACAATTTGAGAGTTTCTTTCTTGGTTTTGTACTCATTTACCACAGATATTTTCACATATGAACTTCAATCTTCATGTATTAATCTGTTCACAGGTTATGGAAATACGCCCGTCTATAAAATGGGACAAGGGTTATGCACTAAATTATATGCTTGAAACTCTAGGCTATGGAAACTCGAATGATGTACTTGCATTTTACGTCGGAGATGATCGTACAGATGAAGATGCATTCAAGGTACTTGTTCATGTCTATGTTCAGTTGTCATTTATAGTTGGGCTTCCACTTATCAACTATAACTCTTTTGCACAAAGCAATTTCTTACGGATTAAAATGCAAGTAAACATATAAATCTAATTCACTTGCAATCATGCATATCTAATATTTTGTTTTGAAATTTTATCCCATTGTGTGCTTGGTAGCTGAGAAAATTATTCTGAAGAAAACAAAGTTTCTACCAAGAATGATCTTCATGAGAATTTTTTCAATGGTAATTTGATTAGAGACTGAGAAAATATTATAAAGCATTGCCATGATATCCTCATGTATATCTTAGAAAAAAAAATCTCAGCCCTACTTGAGCCAAAAAATTGGTAAGAAAATCTTCATTCTTTTGTCGAGCTATCTTGCCAACCAGTTGTTAGAATTTATGATTTTCTCGAGAACCACCCCAATTTTCTCACCTACCAAGTATGCTTTTAAGTTCTTACACTTGACTCTTTATAAGCATGTACAATGTCAGGGTGCATAAATTGGTCTCTCTCCCAACTGCAAAATAGTCGTAACCTCATGCACATGCATTGGTTATGCTGTTTTTATCAACACGCTTGGATATCTAATCTTATAACTTTATATTTGGTGATTTTGGCAGGTTTTGCTAGCTAAGAAGCAAGGCTACCCTATAATAGTATCTTCAATTCCTAAGGAAACCAATGCTATTTACTCACTTAGAGACCCATCGGAAGTGATGTCTTTCTTGCATCACCTTGCTAGATGGAGGCGAAACTCTTCCTCTAGCAGGATTGTCATATAAAAATGTATCACAAATCAAGCTATATATATATACCCTATATATATTCCCTATATATATTTATTGTTTGTATGTATATATAGTGCAGAAAGAATTAGAAAGAAAAATAGCAGTTAAAAAGAGAGGGGAGGTAACTGAAGCTTGAAATGCATTTTGAGGGCAGTCTTGGGGGTATTTCTTATAGGTTATGGAGAGTTGCTTGTGAGAGGCTATATTTTTGTATGCTTCTCAGATCTCACCCTTTTGTAATTCACTAATTTCCTAATTAGTGCAGTGTACATCAAGGTTGTTACTGTTATATAAGTTTTTTTTTTTTTTTCTTTTTTGGTATTTTTCTTTTTCGATTTCTTACTTTTCTGTATTTATATTTTAGGAGAAAAGTTATTATGTGGCAACAAATTAAATTAGTATGCAATACAAGAATTGCAAAACAAATTAAGAGAACGATAAAATCCTTGAGAATTTGGAAGGAAATGTGACTCCAAGAAAATGGCCTTGCATCTTTATATTGATACTTCTCACGTATGGAGTGCACATGTTCCTACTAAGATGAAGCTGTGTTCAGTGGCCACAACTCATAATCAGATCAATACACGAGAGACGTTACAAGGCCACTTCCCTGGTATGTGTTCCTGCATTATTGTTTCTTGTATTGTTTCAGGACGCAGAATCCTTGGAGCTTACTCTTCTTTTAGTGTACAGTTGTGAAAATAAAATGGTCAAATTGGAATCCTTTTAACCAAAGGTGGAGAGCTTTATCTAGTTCGGCAGACCTGTCCAGCTTTGATAGAGAGCTTTATTTAGCTGCTATGCGAATTTATAGTTTACATGGGTTCAAAGAACTGTGAGTGTGTTTCAGAGGCTGGTTTGTAGAAGTTCATAGGAATTTGTGAATTGCTACGCAGGAGAGTATAGTTAATGGGCCAACTTTAGGCTTGTCGGCAGTCAAAAAACCTCTTGCTTTCTAGTTTGGGTTGTATTTTGCATCATCATCATCATATATATATAAACTTGGGAAAAATAATTCCCCACAAAACTAATTAAATTAATTTTTCTTCCCAATTGGTTTGCGTGCATGGGAAGTTTCAAAATAATCATAATTACAATTGACCATAATTTATTAACTGCAGAGCTGAAAATGTCAACCTAGGACCAATGCATGACATGGCATATGATGTGGGTGAAGGCAAAATCCAACACCTAAACACCATATCGCTAGCAACTGAAGATTCTACATCATGTGTAGGAAAGCAACAATAATAAAAAATATTTCGGACTCTGGGCCAATTTGACAGAACCAGTGATACTTGGCTATTTGCACTCTACAAGGAAACTAGGAGACGCTTGATAAGCTTTCCAACTTTGTATTCCACCAGAACATTTACCCGACCAAAAATCCAATACCTCTACAAAAGAACCGTAGCCTATGACAAGAACGTTAAGTTAATTCTCATTTAGCTCAGTACTACAAGTTATTTCTACAAGCCTTTTTGCTAACTTAAACATTGAAGACTATTGGGCTGCGGCCACATAATGTTTCTTACAATAGCCTCTTCCCTTGTTTCCTATTTCTAATCACCTTCGTTAGATTAATTACTATCATTTTATCCACCTCGTCATCCTTTCTGCTATTGGTCAAAACATACACCAATATTTGCCTTCATCAATGGGAAAAGTTTTGTAAGTTATAATGTGTCTTCTCACCATGACTCAAAAAGAAGAGCATCATCTTGGAGAAGATGTCACTACCTTAGCAACACCTCAAGCCTCTCTTTAGCAATAGAGAGGAAGACCTCCCAAAAGTCTTTTGACATTGAAAAATAAAACTTGTTTATTTATTGTCAGGAGTGATGTAGAGATAGTGATCTACCTCGTGATCAAACAAGAATAGATGTTACATTTATCCTCCCTATGCTCTAAGTCCAATCTAAATTAGAGCAACACAAAGAAGGTGAAGGTAAGATAGTCGAAATGTTAGGTTGGGGTTATCATTTGATGGTTTTAATCCATGTAGAACAATGTCTATAGCTCATAGTACATGGTCTGTTGTTCTTATACCATATAACTTACCTTCATGGATGTGTATGAAGCAACCCTTCTTGATATCATCTACACTCATTGATAACCCAAAAGGACCTGGAAATAAGATTGGTGTCTATTTACAACCTTTAATTTGAGGAGTTAAAAGAGTTATGAGATGAAGGTATATTTACTTATGATGCATCAAGTAATCAAATGTTCACAACACATGCTGCTTTACTTTGGACCATTAATGACTTTCTAGCACATGCAAATTTATCTTAATGGCGTACCAAGGGAGAAAAAGCATGTCCTTGTTGTGACAAAGACACAACATCATATTGGATACAACATTGCCGAAAATTTTCTTACATGGATCATTGTCGATTCTTACCTACAAGCCATAAACTTTAAAGAGATAGAGTATCTTTTGACGGCACACAAGAATGGGGTCATTGTAACACCCTACCTCGCTTGAATTCAACTTTTTTCCTTTCTACTTACTTGAGAGGGATGACGTAGACCACACAACTCAGTCGAGAGGTGGGCCGATGTTACATTATTTCTATTTTTCATACTTTTCATTTCTATCCTAATTCTCTAGGATTTATGAGTATTATATAATTGGAAACTCCTGAATACTTCTAAGTTAAGCACAAGAGATCTCAAAAAAATTTTAATATCATTTATTGGAAATAGTAAGCACAAAACCTTACTCATGACATAATTCAAAAATAACATTAAAAAATTATTAAGTAAATAATTTCATTAATTATTTTCAAAATTCAAGGTACATAACCTTTGAGTCTATTATAAGGGAATAAATCTTAAACAAGAAAATTGGGCCAACATACCCTTACAATTATGTAAAACTTTCAAAATAAATTATTTTAAGGAAAATGTAGCCTAAATAGCTATCATGCTGCCTCTGTTTATCAATTTTCTAAAAAGTTAAAAAATGGAGGGTAAGCTGTCACAACCCAATCTTAGGCCCATAGTGCTTTCACACTTGTACATAAGGCTTCCGCACCTGCGGTGACTCACAAGGTATTGTTTCATCCCCTTGGAGTTTTCTTGCCTCCACAGAGTTTCGAACCCACGACTTGAGGCTTAAGTACATAGATTTCGTGCCTTGTGAGTCACCGCAAGTGTGAAGGCACTGGGGGCACAAGATTGGGTTGTGACAATAAAAAGACGCATTTTTATTGTCATAGCCCAATCTCGAGGCGAGAAAACTCCAAGGGGATGGGACAGTACCTTGTGAGTCACCACCGAAAGCCCAAATAGTGTGTTCTAGGTGCCCAGGATTGGGTTGTGACAATAAAAAAGCGTCTTTTTATTGTCACAACTTAATCTTGTGCCCACAGTGCCTCCGCACCTGTGCACAGTGCCTCCGCACCTGTGCACAGGGCCTCCGCACCTGTGCACAGGGCCTCCGCACCTATGGTGACTCACAAGGTTAGCTTAATGGTAGCGAATTTCACAAAATCTATGTACTTAAGCCCCAGGTCGTGAGTTCGAAACTCCGCGGAGGCGAGAAAACCCCAAGGGGATGGGACAGTACCTTGTGAGTCATCACAGGTGTGGAGGCACTGTGGGCTTAGGATTGGGCTGTGACAATAAAAAAACATAAGTACATAGATTTCACGAAACCTGCTACCATTGAGTGGACAACTCAATGGTAGCGGATTTCGTGAAATCTATGTACTCAAGCCCCAGGTCATGGGTTCGAATCTCCGCAGAGGTGAGAAAACCCTAGGAGAAGGGGACAATACCTTGTGGGTCACCACCGAAAATCCAGTTAGTGTGTTTTGGGGGCCCAGGAGTGGGTTGTGACAATTAAAAAGGCATTTTCTTATTGTCACAATCCAATCCTAGGCTCACAGTACCTCTGCACTTGTGCACAAGGCTTCCGCACGGAGTTTTGTGAAATATATATACTTAAGCCCCAGTTCGTGGGTTCGAAACTCTACGGAGGTGAGAAAACCACAAGGAGAGGGGACAGTACCTTGTGAGTTACTGTAGGTGTGGAGGCCCTGTGCACAGGTGTGGAGGCACTATGGGCCAGGATTGGGTTATGACATAAGTGCAAACTTAGTGGATCATTTTAAATATTTAACTTATTATTTAAACAAAGAAGACATTCAAAGCACTTTCAAACATTACGTGATTCAATCAATTTCTTGTTTAAAGTTGTAATAAAGACCGTAAGGGGTTAACCTTGGTGTTCCTATCAAAATACTTGTCCAAGAAGAAAAAGGGCAATCATTTATGCCAAATTCCACTAGATTTAGGACCTTACCCAATGTAATATCCTACATCGATTTGACTCCAAAGTGATGCTTAGGCTAAACATGCATTCAGGAGTGTCTCATTATGCTGACACGTTTAGGGAGGCTTAGGTTCGAGTCTTGCCAAGGACAAAACCCTGCACCCAGTCAATGGTGGCTAAGGTGGGAATAATATTGTCACAATGGGCCTGAGTTGTTACAAATGGTATCAGAACTGCTCCATTGAATCTCCTTTAGATCTCCCCAGCTGCTAGCACAAAAATTTGTGCAACACTTCCTTACTACCACTCCAAATACTATTTAAAACAACTAAAAAAATATGGATGTCAAGAAGGAAGCAAAGAGAGCAAGGATGAACTTGTTTAGTTCTTGCTGGGGTGAAGAGAATGGTGCTTGTACTTAAGTTTATATAGAGTTATAATAGGCATAAATTGACAAGTTTGGGGTGTCTTCATTATAGAAACCTTTTTAAAACTCCTTCCCTTTTCCGTTTTATTTGTTTCCTATACATAAGAATTAGTAAGTAAAGGTTTTAGAAGTTACTAATACATTATTTTGGGTTGATTTCATTTTAGAACCGTTTCTAATTTTCTATTCTACTTGTTTGTCAAGCACATATACTAGTAAATAATTATTTTAGAAGTTGCTAATACATTCTTTTGAGTTGATTTGATTTTGAAACATTTTTAATTCTCTATTTTTCTTGTGTTAAGGGAATGAGGGTTTTGTAAAATGTAGATTTTTAGCAACTTCCTTGGTTATTTTTGTTTCTTATTTTTCATTTTTTGGCCATCTTTTTCTTTTGGTTTTATTTTTATTTTATCTACTTTAGTTTATACCTTCAAATATACATAATTTTACATCCAAAAATTCTATAAAATTCTCAATTAATGTCGTTCCTTATTTTGACCACTTATAAGTTAAAATGAATAAAATCTTGTATCTCTAAAATTTTGTAAAATTATCAAGGATTAATTGTATTTTATTTAATTAAATTTCGTACAAATTTTTATGCACCTATTAAACTTTTTGGGACACTTATGATCAAACAGCTAGATGATTTACTAACTGAGTACAAGAAAGAGGATGCTCAAAAAAGAAAAAGAGAAGAAATGAACAAAAGCATTGATGGGAAAAAATACATAAGTGGTAAAAAGAAGCAATTTTTATGAATTTTCATATTGGGAGCACAATTTAATTCCTCACAATCTTGATGTTATGTATTGAAAAAAAAATGTATGTGATAATGTACTTTGGACATTGTTGGGTGTTGTTGGAAAATCAAAAGATCATTTAAAGGCCTGAAATGATTTGGTAACAATGGATATTCGATATTCTTTACATCCACAAGCTCGAGGTTCTAATAAAACATACTTACCTCCCGCATGTTATTCAATGGGTAAGGAACATAAAGATATATTCTTGACACTACTGAAGGGAGTGAAGGTCTCAGATGGTTATGCATCTAATATTTCTCAATGTTATCACTTGAAAGAGCTCAGCATATGGGGCTTCAAAAGCCATGACAATCATATATTAATGCAACAATTACTTCTTTTGCCTACAAGTCGAGCTTTGCCTAAAAATGTGGTAGAAGTGTTGATTGAATTGACCAATTTTTTAGACAATTACACTCGAAAATGAATACTACATCTGATTTAAAAAATATTCAAAATTGAATTATGCTTACCCTTTGCCAGCTCAAAAAAAAATATTTTCCTCTTCATTTTTTGATATTATGGTGCACTTACCTATTCATTTAGTTGAAGAGACGATGATTGCAAGAGCTGTACAATATCAATGTATGTATCCTATTGAAAGGTATCTTACTATACTCTATACAACTTTAAAAAATATTTATGTATTTACAATAGTTATTAATATGAGATATTTCTCTAATTAATAGGTATTTATTAACATTAAAACGTTTTGTGTGTAATTGAGTGCATCCCGAGGCTTAAGTTGCTAATGGATGCTTAATGGAGGAATGCATTAACTCTTGTGCAAGATATCTTACTAAAATAGAAACTAAAGCTAATAGGCCACCTCGAAATGATATGGAAGGAATCGTTTTGGTCGTCCACTTGGAAAAGGAGTTAAAATACTTCTTGATAATGTTACATGGGTTCAATTGCATTGATATGTGCTTGTCAACACAGATGTTATGACATCATTTCGTGTGTAAATCGCTTATGTTATTTTTTTATTTTTCTCAAAAAATAATATATGTGAAACAATTAGCTAATATCGATCTTATGATATACAATAAACACTTGGAAATCCTTTCTAGGGAAACACCTAGTGACTCAAATCACCTCATCGAAAAAGTTTATAATGAGACATTTCACTCATGGTTTAGGAATGAGGTGTGTATGATACAATTTAGATAAAATTTTTAATGAAAACTTTTATTAACTAAAATAACCATTACCCATTAAAAATGTCTATACATGTTCAAACATTATGACACACATCTAATCAAGTGTTTTCTGAAGAAATTAATGAACTAGCTAATTGCCTTGATCGTTTTGCTAGAAGATTCAAGAGATATATCGTTAATGGATTTCGCTTTTGTACAAAAAAATACAGATGAAAGTAAGATTACCCAAAATTTTGGTGTGGCTGTGAAATTGAAAATGATGAATTTCACTAATGCAAGAGACAGAAATCCTTGTTCTAGTAACATTACATACCTTTACAATGGTGAACTTCAACCACTTATTATATAAAAACAACAACATATGCGATGAACCATTTGTATTAGCTACTCAAGCAAAGCAACTGTGTTATGTGCAAGACCCTTCCGATCCTAATAGGCATGTTGTGCTCAAAATGACTGCACGAGATTTATTCGATATGCACTGAAAAGAGTCATCTTATAATCCAATTGTAGTTCCTCAAGTTGAGTTGCATTCTCATCAACAATTGGATGAAACTACATTCCTTCATGATGATGATGTTGATTGGGTTAGAGAAGGAGTAGATGGAACCATTGTGGATACATATGTGTAGTTAATGATGATGTTAAGATTCAACAAGACAACTAAAAATTCTTACAATCTGGTTTTGTATGTGTTATTGTTATTCTTATATTATTTTGTGATCAAAGTTATAACTTATAATATTATATTGTTCTACATCCTTCATAATGTTATTTTATATTGTAAAATTACAAGTGACAATGGCATATAAGAGACAAAGATGAAAATCTATGGATGAAATTTTGCAAAGTCAAACTGAGATATTGAGCTACGACATTCTCAAGTTAGAAAAGTTCGAAGGGGAAGTGCAACACACATTTCATTGGCCAGCGATCAATCATTATACTTTGCACTCGTTGACAATGTGTCAGGTATATTAAAATTCTTTAAAATTTTGATTAATATATTATTGCCTTGACTTTTCATTACAAGTTTGCAATTGCTAATTTACAGGTAAAAACATATCTAACGTTAAAAAAGGTTGAGGATGTGCACGTGGAATTCTTGAATGGGGCACTCAAAGATAACACAAGTAAAATTTAATGAATATTGACAGCATATTGGTTCCAATACAGAAATATTTAAATCTCAACTTGGGATTATAGCTTAAAATGGATTAAAGATTCCTCTTACATATGCTTACTAGATAGTTATTCTTGAGGCCATTTTAAATGACATTTGGAAAGATTTAAAGGTAATTGATTTTGTTTGCTTAGATGCATTAATTAATGCACTTGTTTTGTTATTAAGTTGTTGTTCTATCTACAAGATAATACAAATTTTCCTGATATGTGTATGAAAAGTATTGGTTGCAAGCAGTTTGCTCTATGTGGAGAGAATGGAAGTGTCGAGTGAAGAAGACTTAATATAATGCACGATCAACAGATGATGAGCATAGGATATTCTAAACAAGAAGAGGCAAATTAATGGGAGACACTTATGAAATATTGGGGTAATGAAAAAGTGATGGTACGTAATTGATATTGTACAAAATATTATTCATTTTCTTTCATTATTGTATTAATGAATTATAACTACAAGCAGTTCGAAAAAATTAGGATAATCAAATGCAACAAGAAATGCCTCATAGAACTGAGCGTACTTCATTTGTCAAACTAAGAGAACAAGTATATAATTTCTTGCTATAAAATCTATTTAATAAAATAAGTTTTTTTTTTTTTATATCGAAGAGTTTTTATGTTTGATTAAGATTTTATTTATTTTGCAAAGATGTTGGAGGAAGGTGAAAAAGTGGATAGAGTGAACGTATTCATTGGGTTATGCATAAAAAAGGAATGGTATTATTGGTGATAATGATAGCACTAGAGTTATTCTAAGTTATAATTAAGTTGGTTTTATTTATTAATTCATCAAGTTTAATTATCTTGATTACTTGAGACATTTCAAATTTTGTACTCTGTGTAGTCTCAGATGAAGGAATATTTGTCTCAAATCTCAGAAAATGAATTAATAGATCTTGATCAAGATAAGATATTTACTAAAATATGGGACTTGATAAACGTAAACACAATCGCATGTATGGTATAGGTCCATCCTTATATAATATCTTAAAGAAATTATCAATTGATGAGATTAGAATTCGTGAGGAGCTTAGAAGAGAGTATAAATTTGAAATTGATGAGTTTAAAGCCAAGTGGAAAGAAATGTTTCAAATGATGCAAGAGTGGGGAGACAAACATTGTCATCTTGATTCAAACACTATTGAAGATATATGTCGCATTTGATATGTTTTACTACTTGATTTAGGTTAGTTGTAAATGTTATTTAAATCTTAAAATATGAGTTTGTGTGATTTATAATTAAATTAATTGTAGATGAAAATGTTTGAAAATGATGCTCTGAATGACAGGTATAATCGGTCTACTTTTAGAGGAAGCTCTACCAAATTTTTTACTTACTATATTAAGTGTTAAATTATAATTTTATCTTAAGCCAAATGAATAATTTTTAAAATTCAATTTTGTTTTGCAAGCTTGTGATAAAAGCTAAATGTTCCTTAGAACCAGTTATTGTTGAGCGTAAATGAGAGCTTAATACTTTTTATGGATCAGACCTTAATTTTTATTTATTATTTTTTAGGAAAAGTATATTATTTAGTCTGTAGAGTTACAAACATTTGATGTTATTATTTTATATACTTTGATAAAATTGATGTCATTTTTATAATTTTAACATTAATAAAATTTAAGATGTTGTTCTATTTATTTATAAAAAGCTTAAAATGTTAATTACTTATAAATAATATATAAATTGATGAAAAGTTAAAATATGCACATTTAGTTTGTTGCATTTCAAAAAAAAAAAGTTATTGTTAAATTTAATATGTAACGTTTAGTTTTGAAAATATTATTTATTGCATTCGAAACATCGGTGACAATATATTTTAATACAAATTAAATTTAAATTATTATTTTATCCTATAAATTAATTATAAAAAATATTTTAATTTAACTATAATTGAAAAAAATTATTTATGACAAATTAATATTTATTTTGCAACAAAATATAATTGTTACTAATATTATTTGTTACAAGTTATAGTGTTGTAAAAATTAGTTATAAAAATATTTAGCAAATATATCATAAAATATTTACAACATTTATTTTAATGTTTTAAAAATTATTTACAATAAATGAAAATCGTCATAAAGTTTTTGCAAGATCACTTATTTACAACGATTCCTATTTCGTTGTAAAATTGTCTTAAAAACATTTTTACAATAAAATTAATATTTTATGACATATTTTTATATGTTGTAAAAACCTTGATTTCCAGTAGTGACTAGGGCCAATATGATTATATAGTATATACCTTAGTATTATAATTCATTATCTCTTATGATTCTATGTAATTGAACATCTAATTAGTAGATGGCACAAGGGCTCATTATAGATTATAAAATGGCACAACAAAGTGACAAACAACAATGAAATGATCTATATTATGTATACTATAATAACTGCTTTTGGAGAAAATCAAACTTTTGTTCATGAATTAAGATAAAATGCCTTAACCACTAATACAACTATTGATTGGAAAATAAATTAATTATTACCATATGGTGTAAACTAAATAGTCATTTATATTTTTTTTTTCAAAAGTTTTAAACCTTGAGGAAGAATTCTAAACTTTAGGTGTTCAATATATAGGAGAGACAGAGAAAAAAGAAAGAGAGAGAGAGAGCCTAACTAGACTTTATATTACACATGAGATTTATGAGAAAGACTCACAAAAATATGTAACTAACTCTTGCTAGTGCTCTCCACTTTAAAAATTAATAATAATAATATTATTATTATTATTAAATATTAATTTAAAAAAAAAAAGGAAAAAATAATTCAATAACTTTCTATGAACAAGGTGGCTTTCATCAAACGCCACATGGCATGTCCACAAGTCAACTTACCCTAAATTGCAGGCTCCCCGTGCGTGCAGGGCACGTGCCAACAAGTGTAAAGACAGACCATGTCGACTTTAAAGACCATCCAAAAGGCACTTTGAAAGTATGATTCAAGCCAATTATTGATGGAAATAATAGAGTCCCAAAAGTCTTATCCAGGGTGTTGGGAGGAGAGCTAAGCGCCTACACCAGTTTGATAATTGGGTCTCCAAATGTCAAACCGACCAAATGGCCATGCAGTTGTATGCATACATATGTATCACTTTGAGGGAAGAAATTGAACAGTTCATTTAATTGAAAAAGAGGGAGTTTTAGGTAGGATTTGGGTCCCAACCAAATTCCCTTATCCACCTTCATTGTATTTC
>JAJIYU010008878.1:0-17567 GCA_030144865.1 Tinospora cordifolia | reverse complement strand
CCCGAGTTAGATTAACATTCTATAATCATTCCTTTTATGGCCAGTAAAAAGAAAGCATTAAGAATCCAAATTATAAAACAAAACCTCAAAAATAGATTAATCAAAATAAGAGTATTAGGATTCTACAATCCAAATTTACATCCTAGAATTAAAATAAACCTAGCCTAACATGATTAAGAGTTCACACATCAAAGAATTAAGATCACAAATAAACATACTCAACTCTTGGACATTGATCTTCAATTCTTCTTTGTCTTCTCTCTTTTCTCCTTTGTCGGCCGTTATTCTCTAAAAACTTCATTCTCAAACAAATCATCCTTTTAAACCTTACTACAATGACCTATTTATAGTTTTTCACTAAACAAAACCCTAAAATAATGAAATACGACGACCGACCGCGGTCCATAAGTGTTGACCGCGGTCCACAGAATGATAAAAAAAAAATTCAAATACATGAAATCACGAATGACTGCGGTCACAAAATGATGTTCAATCAACACACATTGGTGAACGCGGTCACTGGAATGCCGACCGCGGTCCACAGTGCTGTGTTATTTTTCTTCATGCTCCTTGTTCCATTTACCGCAGTCGGCAACCATTAGTGACTTTTTCTCATTTTTGGCCATTTTCAACTCCTCGCGTACTCTTATTCTGATTCCAGTTCATTCTAAACCTGCACAAACATTGAAAACCTTTCTCGGGCATTATATTCATATAAAAATGCTAGAAATAACATTAAATCATGCTAAAATGATGCAACAATGCTCTAAATGCATATTATACTAAACATAAGAAAATACTCTAAATTTTCCATTACACTAATGCATATTATACATAAAATACCTAAAATATAATTAGTCTGCTATGCAAGTAACAGTATAATATACATATAATTATGGTATATGATGTGATTACTGAGATTATATGTGGATCAGTTGAAATATACTTTGTTGAAAATGAGGTTTGATAAAATTAACTTCTTGTTATGATAGGTTAGATGATGCAATGATAAAGTATATACTATTCAAGAGTGTGCAATAAAAATACATGATCAACATGCATGTGTAATAGGTTCTAATTGGATGAAATTCTCTGTTTGTATGCACTTATTATAATAAATAAGAGGCACAATCCATACAACTTCTATTTGATATATTACACCGAAGAAGCAACACGGAATATTCTAAAAGAACTAAAAAAATAAGGTTGTACTACAATCAAGCAAAAGATTTAGATTGATAAGATAAAAAAAAGAGAAGATATAGATTAGAATGGAAACCTAAAACAAGTATAAGTTGTTCGAAATATGGTCGGACAGGACATAGTAAAAAACATGTATAATTGCACCCCAACATGAATAGACTATTTCTCTAATCATTTTTTTATTCTTTTTTTTTACCAAGATATATGATGTTATTGTAAATGTCATTGGTGATTGTTGTTTCTTATTAAAATATTGAATAAATAATAAATAATTTGTTCCTTATAGTTATAGTTTGTTATTGTTAGTAATGAATTGAAGTTACATCACCTATCATTGTATATGAATAATGTCAGTATACAATATATATAATATCATAGAAATTGTTTCATAGAAAAAAATAGAATGTCTAACAAGAAAAAGAAAGATGTTAGTATTACATAATGAATTGAAAATAATATCAAAACACAAAAAATGTGCCGTATGTAAATTGGACGAAATAAAATTTATTAAATGAATCTAAGAAGATTTTAGACTAAATGATATTTATGTTGTATTGATTATGCTTATTTTAACATTAAATTTATTATCTTATAATTGGACATTGTTTTATTTTAAGGCTCATTATTTAGTTATTAATTTTAAAATACATTTAACTTCTTTTTATATTAACGTATATATTTTCAAGGAAGTTAATATATTAATATCAAATCATATGCATTATATAAATTACTTATAATTAATTTCTCATTACTTTAGTTTTAGGAATGTAGATTTAATGATAAATTAATAACAATGGAGCATGTGAGTTTAGAAGCATCAAGATCATCAAATTTGTTAAGATATCACCCTATTTAGATTTATGACACATGGTGCCGTTTCATTCATCCATCATTAAAGTGAAGATCTTGCAAATTTCGATAAACATCAATGTTAAGATGGAAGTTAGAAGAATCTCAAGACATATGAAGACATCTTCATCATCTACCATTTTCTTATTGTGGATCCTGAGAATAATTTAATAGATGAGTTTAAATTTATGAGAGAACTAAAGTTGATAGTGATTAATTAAATAGTCTCCCCAAGAACCCACATGCCACATTCTTCCTTTTAGCTTTGTCCGAACCCATCTTATTTCTCTTTTTTTTCACGTAATCACCATTAGTGAAAGTCTCTTTTATACACTACCATTCTCTTTCATTTACACTAATTACCCTTTCCCATGCTTCTTACTATGCCTAGTTATATAGTACCCTTCATTTGAATTTCTCACCATCTACATGCACCATTCATGCACCTCGCCTTTAGACTTTTTCCTATTGATCCATCATTTCCTTAAACATCTATATAAACCCCTCAAATCTACACTTAGAGGTGCATCCTATTTTTCATTTTTCTCTTGATCACATTGAAGCTTTTCCTGCTTCTCATGTTTTCATTCTTCATTTCTTTTATTTTTATTTTTCCTTAGCTTTCAAATTTATTGAAGCTTAAGTTTTTTGTTGGGCCTAAGAGGAAACCCTTTTCACTTTTCTTTTATGAATTTTTTGGGTAACACTTGTATTTTGTTTTACTTAACATGTGTTCTCTCGTACTTTTATTAGCTTTTGTATTAAACTTCATATATTATATAATGTATTTTGTATATTTGATTTTATAAAATCCAATGAAAGATTGAGGTATTTCATTTTTATTTTAGTATGACATATTCTAGTTTTTTTGATGTATCACATAATGTTTTTTACACACTCAGGATTCACATTTTGTATTCACACATATTACAACTTTAGTTTTACTTTGCCTTTTTTTTTTTTAAGTATAGATATCTTTTTTGGAAGAACATTACTTTTCAATATATTTGGGCTTAAAGATTTATCATTGTGGGAAGAAACACTCATCAATTATTTTTATCCATAATTATTTTACTCAAGAAGGAGTAAGAAAGGAAAGGATTGAACCTACTTTAATGCTCTAACTTTTCCATTTTATTGCTATTCCTACATTATCAAAATATTATCATTATCTCATATCTTTCTCATAATTCTTATTTTATCACATGTTGCAAACCTTGGCTTTAGAATCCATTCCAATCCTTGTGGTTCGACCTTAGGACTCCCTAAGTTATTACTTGTATTTACTACATTATTTACCCTACTTACACTTATAATTTGTTGCATCATTTACTTTACGTATAGGGTTTATTTATGTTGCTTGTTGTTAATTTATTATCTAAAGAATACATTTTTGCATCTTTTTATCCACTTAAAAGTGTACACATAAAGTAAACAACATATATACAATGAGATATTAACAATATATTGTCTAATAAATATCATACGATACAAAGAATCACATGTTTGGGTTAAAATAATGCAAATGATCATTGATTAATATTAAAAACACATGTTTGACATAAAATGTTGATTACATAATCTAAAAAAGGAGATTGCAAAATTGATGCTAGGTGTTTGTCCCTCTTGCTAACATGGGGGGTTACAAACTGAAGATGTGAATGACATATGTCTTTCCCAAAAAAAAGATGAAGCAGAATTCATATCATGTAATGTTATTCATGCAATAATAATAATTAAATGAAAGATATACTAGGGCAAAAAAAGATTGACAAATGGATTAATTTATAAAGTAATAAAGTTGAAAATAAATAAAAACCATCTACATTAACTTCATTGCCAAATCCACTATTTCAATGATGTTGATTTCTTATTCACATTTTAGACGTGAAGATGATTTGGAATCATCAATAACATCTTCAATAAAGAATTGTGATAGAAAAAATAAATGAGCAATATCCTTAAAGATGGACAAATAAATTGTATTAGAATGAAATACCCCGCCTCCATTGCCCAAATTGTCCCATCACGTTCACATCGTGTACTTGCTCGCAGGATATCTCGTGGGCTACCCAGGAGGTAGGCAATGTCACATTATATCTATTTCTTTCGGTCCCAATTCTATAAGACAAACACTTAAATGAATTTCATAAAGTGCATGTGAAATAATTTGATAAAATACATCAATATCAATTGAATTGAATATTCATGAAGTACAAGGACCTTTGAACTGTATTATATTAAACTAAACTTTAAAATAAAATAAAAATTAGGGCTAACATGCCTAACTTTAACATTTCATGAATTTTAACTCTAACTATGGAGCATCCGTTCAGAAATTCCTTGAAAGGTTGGAAAAGGAAGGGTGAGCTTATATGCCTAGTGGATCATTCTAAATATTTAACTCATTATTTCAAATCAAATAGAACATGCATAACAAACACTTCAAAAGATTATGTGATTCAAAAAATTATTTGTTATCAGTTGATGTTAAGATCGAAAGGGTTACACCTCAGAATTCAATATTTAGGAGATGAAGTCAAATCCAGATCTTCAAACATATCATTGGTGAAGTGGGGTTAAATTCGAACCCTCAGTTCACATCCCAAAAAACCAGTTTGGAACATTCATGGTGAAAATTCGTCCTTGTGTTGGTACATAGTCATGATCTTTGTTTAATCTTTCATTAATGATGAATAGTGACATAATAAATTCAAGATAATAGTAAATAGTATGTATTCATGGAAAACATGTCATAGCATGGATCATATCATCACAATCATGCATCATTAGCATATAACCCTAAGCATACATTTCTATCCATGGCATGTATAGTCATGACATATTTTTAAGCTAAGCAAACAACAATGCACTTAATACTTGAATCAAAATAATAAGATAAAATTCAGAAATCACTTCACCTTCTATCGCTAATCTTTTTTGTCCTTCCACCTCAAATCTCCTTGGTTGCTCACACACCTTCTAGCACAAAATTTGTGTAGAACGCCGTTACTCTACCTCCCTGCTACTCTAATTGTTGTTTAGAAAAGCCAAAGAATGAAAAACATGCCAAGAGGGAAGGAAGGAGAACAAGAAGAGAACTTGTCTAATTCTTGCTAGGATGAAGAGAATGGTGTGAGGTGCAAAGTTTATGTAGAGTTCTGATGGGTAGGAATTGACAAGTTTGGGGGTGTCTTCAATGTGAAAACCTTTTTTAGAACCCTTCTTTACTTGTTCCCCACGTCCAAATAATGGCAAGGATTGATTTTAGAAGTTGCTAATTTGTTTGAGAAGCTTTCTAGAGAAAATGAGCGAGTTTCTAATTTTTTTTTTTGCACAAGAACAGTCACAGTATCGCGGTGGTCAGGTGCATTATCGCGGTAGTCATTTGCATTATCGTGGTAGTTTGTACACTTTCCATTTTCTATTTTTTATGTAAATGAGGCAGTACCTTGGTAGTCTATACCATTACCTAGGTAGTCGGGGAAGAATTTTTGTGTATTATTTTGTTTTTCGTTCTGGTTAGTTGAGTATTACATACATTGAATTATACGTCGTTTCTACTACAATTTCATGAATTTTTCAAGGATTATTTTATCCAAATAATTTTCTTTAATTTTTATTTAATTTTCCAAAAATTTTGACAAAATCTCAGGGTGTTACGACCTACCCTCCTTAAATGAAATTTTGTTCTTGAAATTCGTGCTCCTTTGTTTAGATGTTGTCCCCTTGTGCACTTCTGGTGAATAGGTCTGGGTACTTAGTTTTCATCTCACTTTCCAGCTTCCAGGTTACCTTTTTTACTCCATGATGCCTCTAAAGAACCTTGACTAAGGGAATGTCCTTTGTTCTCATGCTTTGTACTTAGCGATTTAGGATCTTAACTGCTGCTTCTTCATATGTCACGTCGTATTGGATGTCCATCTCTTCCCAATGGATTATGTGAGAGGGATTGGGTTCATACTTCCTCAACATTACAACATGGAACATGTTGTAAACTGAGGACATTTTGTTTGGTAGGTTTAACTTGTAGGTGCATTTTCCAATTCTTCTAAGTATCTCAAACTGACCAATGGATCTAGGTGATGGCTCCCTTCATATCCAAATCGCTTGACTCCTTTCTGAGGGCTTATCCTTAAGAACATTCTATCACTTGCCTAAAACTTAAAGGGTCTCTTCCTTTTATCGGCATAACTCTTTTGCCTACTCAGTGTTGTGGCCAATCTCTTTTGTATTTGTTTTACTTGTGTGACACCTCGACTCTCGGTTTCTCTTTAGTTTTGTGACAAGTCGTCGAAGTCGCACGCAGAGATGGTGTGCCCATTTGGCGGGAGACGCAGGGCTCGGGTTGCTCGTCGAGAGCCAGAGGGCACGTCATTCATTCTCATTCTGTCTATCTTATGCTTCAAAACCTTTACTTTCAAATATGTTATGAAATTAATTTGAAACATACAATGATCATGAAAATGCTAGTTCTTTTTGTTAGCATAGTAAAATTCATCAAGAAAATATATGCAATGGTTTGAAATACTTACAAATTCAGTATAAAAATACAGCTCATAAAGAAATAAAATAAGGCATATGGCCAAGTTTGATACACACCAAAATTTATAAGAAAAATAGTTTAAAAGCTAGAAGGCATATGCTCAGTTCAAATTATATACAACAAAATAATAAAACATTAAACCAAAAGGAAAAAAAATGTGACAACCTCCCAGTGAGGTCTCAACCAAAATGACAGCTTCGCATGGTTGGCCTAATCTGCAATGTCAATGATCACCTGTAATGAAATAATGGGTGAGCTCGAAAGCCCACTAGATCATCCCTACACATCACTAGCATTATACAAACCAGAATATACAACATGTAAACACTTTCATTATATTAAGGCATTTCAAACACTATATTGGTTATTTTGTCATATGGAAGACTAAAAAAGGCCTGTTCTCGGTGTCCCCGTGTGGTCTAAGAGCGAATTTGGGGGTAACGCTTGAGGGCCAATTACTTTTTGGGATCATGATCTAAGGAGAGAAGTCTGCTGTGACTCTTCGTTTGAAGACACAATCGGCTGTCAGCTCGAGTAGGGACATCCACGATGACACCCAAAAGCAGGTCATCGCCCCGGTATGTGGAGTTATTAAATCTTGATTTAATCTTCTTTTAGTTACACATTCCATTCCAATTCATACATAGTCATCATATGTTACATTTTAAAGTAAGCTACCAGATATGTTCAACACTCGTGAAGATTAAAACCTAAATCTATCATCTACGCATGTTGTAAAACAATTAAGCAACAATCATGGGCACACATCAAGTCATTCCAATCGAAGATCAATTAGATATGTCCTAGCATGCCTCTAGGTGCTCATTAAAAGTAAACATACAACATGCTTTGCATTCAATGTATAAATAAGGCCAGGGAGTACGGTAATCACACCTCCTTTCTTTGTGCCTTTACTCCTCGCCCCACGTGTTTAGATCTTTAATCTATGAGATTTATACCAAGATAATGTGAGTCTAAAGCATTCAAAATATGATCAAAATCTTAGATTTATGTCCTTTACATCGGTATTCCACGGTGTACACAAAGCTTGAAGAAAACAAGAGAAAAGACCAGGTATACGATAGATTATCAAGATAATGCTTCGCATTACTACGATTGCCAGGATTGGTGACATGCATTTAACACTTTAATACACACATATTAGGCTTAAAACATACATCAAACTAAGAGAAATTCTTATACCTTAGGGTCCTACGCGTTTTTGCTTCTTTCCTCACTAACGTGAGGTTTCGCAACCCTCAAATCATGTGTGCTTCAAGGCAAACAAGCATACACTTAAGAAAAATGATTTACAATGCTAAGGAATACAAGATTTCAAGTGGGGTTTCGTGATTTACCTTAGCACAAACAGTTTCAAACTGTGCCTCAACTCGGATCCACCCTTGTTGATGTTACACTTGGTGAATCTAAGCTTGAGAATGGGTAGAGAAGGGTTTGAATGAGCTCAAGTCACCCTTAGAACTCAAAAGAAATGTTAAGAAATGAGATTGGAAGGCTCGGTTAGGGCTTAGGAGAGAAAACAATGAGTTGCAACACAACAAATCTAGATCTAGGGTTTCTGTGTGACATTGCATTTTTATAGAAAATCATGAATTACTGCAGTCATCCGAGAATTACCGAAGTAATCAGTATTATCGCAATCATCGACCGCGGTAACTAGTATGATGCACTTTGCTCATTTCTAGATTTCTTTTGTGATTACCGCAGTCATCCAAGAATTACCACGGTGACTAGGGCAACACATTTCTTTTCATTTTCTAGGTTTGTCTAGGATTATAGTGGTCATTAGCTTTCATTACCGCATAACCAGTGAGATTTTGGCTTTTTGCGTTTTTTCTTTGCCATTTCTTGTGCTTTTTGAATTTATATCATTTTTATATTTATTTTAAGTTTATTTGTACTTATTCTACATGGTTTTTAAGTATCTTATTATTTATTTAATTATTTTATTTTAATTGTTCACTAGTGACATGGATGCCTTATAGACATTTGGGGTATTGGAACTTGACTATTCATTTCTTCCACTAGATCTGACCCACGGCTTCCTATAGAAAGCTTCATACAGAACCATATTTATACTTGCATGATAACTGTTGTTATAGGCAAAATTTGTCAGATGTAGGTAATTGCTCTAGTTTTCCTTAAAATCAAGGACGTAAGATCTCAACATGTTTTCTCGTGTCTAAATGACTCACTCAAACTGACTATCGTTTGAGGATAGAAAGCGTTGCTCATGGTGAGTCTAGTGCCTAACTCCTTCTATAGACTTTGCTAGAACTATGATGTGAATCAAGAGTTTCTATCTGACACTATGGTCTAAGGCATACCATGAAGTCGTGCTATTTCCTTCACATATAGTTGTCCTGGCTTATTAACTTGGTCTGTGGATCTAATAGGCAAGAAATGTGCCACCTCAGTGAAAAGATCCATCATCACCCATGGAGTATCTTCTCCTTTTTGCTTTCGGGATTATCTGTTGACAAAGTCCATAACAATGTTATCCCACATCCTTTTAGGGATTGGGAGTGGCTGTAACATTTCACTGGGCTTTCTGTACTCAACTTTTACTTGCTGATAGGTTAGGCATTTAGAGACATACTTGGCCATGTGTTTTTTCATTCTTCTCTACCAATAGGTCTTTCTAAGGTTTTGATACAACTTGTCACCGCCTGAATGCATCGTCTACTTGGTTTGATGGGCTTCGTCTAGTATGGTTTTCTTACTCTGTCCATTTGGAGGCACAAAAATTCTATCTCGAAGCCTTAAGGTATTTTCATCATCTATCCTGAAGTCAATATGCTTACCATGTTCAACTCCTTCTATCAGGCTTGTAAGCCACTTGTCTTGCCTTTTTTCATGCCTGATCTGGTGTAGAAGATCCGGTTGGCAAGTTATGTTGTAAAGATAAGCTTGCTTCTTGTCTGAAGTCACGCCCACGTTATAATCCTCAATTAACTAATACATCTGACCCTTTTCCTCCCTTGTTTGTTGAATTTCTACTCAAGGCATCAACCATCATGTTGGCCTTCCCTAGATGGTAATGTAGTTGAAAATCATAGTCCTTAAGGAACTTTATCCATCTGCTCTACCTGAGATTCAACTCCTTCTGGGTGTAGATGTGTTTCAAACTCTTGTGATCTAAAGATAGATTAAACTTTTCTCCATAAAGGTAATGTCTCCAAATATTTAGGGCAAATACAATGGCGGCCAATTAGAAGTTATGGGTTGGGTAATTTTGCTCATGGATTTTAAGTGTCTTGAAGCATGTGCAACAACCTTTCCTTCTTACATCAAGACTGCACCCAATCCATTCTATGAAGCATTCGTATACAGAATATATTTAACACCATGGGTAGGAGTGACTAAGATGGGGGCTCGAAGTCAATCTCCTTTTCAATTCTTGGAATGATTGTTCACACTTCTCATTCTAATTGAACTTTATCCCTTTCTAGTTGGCTTGGTCATGGTTCGACCAAATTGGAGATGTTTTGCATGAATTTTCGATAGTATTCAGCTAGGCCTAAGAAACTTTTGATCTCTATAACCATTTTGGGTTGCTTCTAGTCCATGACAGCTTCCACCTTTTTAGGATCTACAAAGATGCCTTTAACTGCTACTACATGGCCAAAGAACTTGACTATCTTCATCCAGAATTTACATTTGCTAAACTTGGCACACAATTGACTCCTTCTAAGGGTCTCCAACACAATCCTCAAGTGTTTTAAGTGTTTGAATTCTAACTTAGAGTATATTAGGATGTCATCTACAAATACCACCACAAATCTATCAAGGTATTGCTTAAACACTCACTTCATCAAATTCATGAATGCTGCCGGTGCATTGGTCAATCCAAATGGCATTACCATGAATTGAAAGTTCCATACCGCATCGTGAAGGCCCTCTTATGTATATCTAACTCTTGGATCCTTAACTGATGATGTCCTAATCTAAGTTCAATCTTAGATAAATGAATGGCTCCTCTTAATTGATCGAATAAGTCATCTATCCTTGGCAAGGGATACTTTTTCTTCATCGTCACTTGGTTTAATTTCCTATAGTCAACAATAGTCTCATGGACCCATCTTTCTTTTTCACAAATAATACTAGAGCTTTCCATGGTGATTCACTTAGTCAAATGAATCCTTTCGTTCAAAGCTTGTCTAGTTGGGTCTTTAATTCGATCATTTCTACTAGTGCCATTCTATAAGGAGGTATAGCTATGGGGTTGGCTCCAGGGTGAACTTCAATCTTGAATTCTACTTTTCTAGTTGGTGGTCATCTTGGTAAGTCATCTGGGATACGTCTTCATATTCTTGAACTACTTCTATGTTCTAGATTCCTCCTTATTCTTCACGGTCCTCCTCTGAGATTTTATTGAGTTCATCTTTTTGCTTTAAATAGTTCAATATGGCTATCATCAGGTTTCTAGGTAATCACTTCATATTTCCATTGATTTTATAGGTTGCTCCCTAGGGTAATGTTATCGTTACTCTCCTCTTTGGACAATCCATCTGTGCTCAATATTGGGTTAACCAATCAATCCTCAATATTACATCGTACTCATAAAGTGGAAGTACACAGAGATTATTTGAAATCAACTTATCTAAGGTCACAACTATACATTCCTTTTGAGGTAAATGTTGTCCCTAAAACATGAGGTGCTTATTCATTTCTGAAAACCATATGTCTGTTGCCATATGATCCGACTTTTCATCAAAGGTATTTGGGCGTAGCTTTTGAAACTCAATCAATAAGTTTGTATGTTATTTGTCTTCAATGACATTCCAATTTGGGACTACTGGACCATTCGGTAATGGGGCCTAATGAGCTTGAGCTTGGGGCTATGGTTGAATTGGAAACTGAATTTGTGCCTTAGGTAGAGCCATCATGATTTGCTTGACCACCTATCCGATGATCTCTGCCAACATCTTTGATGATACAATTACTCCAACGGGAGCTGCCGCTGTCATAGGTGCTCTCTAATGTAACACCCTAGCTCTTGAACCTTTAACATTCGTCATAGGCAACGTATTTGTCTCGTAGCTTGAGACGTAATTACATTCGCATGCAGTCACTCATGCTTTCTATCTGAGAATTGGGATATTACTATTTCTCACATCAATCGTTCTCATTTCCTGGTTGCACCAAAGCATATCCCAAAGCACAAAAAGTGCATAAATGAATTGGCTTCGAAATAGATTAATAATAACATCTGGATCAAATAATAACTAAAAAATGCTTTGATTTGATATTGAAATTGATAACAAATTTGTGGGCCCCATGACCGAATTTCAACAACTAATATCTAGCTTAGCAGTCGACCAAGAGCTAAACATGATAGGTCACATGCCCTACAACCGAAAAATAGAAAATAAAGTTTATTTCCTACAACGTCTTTAATTGAGAGGCATACTACTATTGATGACTGTTGTCACATTACTTGTCAATACAAGTATCTTCAATGGTTACTTGAAAAAGATTGAGTAAGGTGAGCTCAAGAGCCTAGTGGATCGTACACAGTACATCTGAAGTATTATTAGAGTCAAAATACAAAACATGTAAATACTTATCAAGCATTATGTGATTCAATAGTTTAATTATTTTGAGTTGATGTTAAGATCGAAATGACGTTTTGCAATGTCTCCTATTAGGCCTAGAATATCGAAAGTAATGCCCACAGGCCAGTTACCTATTCATGACCCTATCTTAGGAGTGAAGTCTCAACTCAACTATTAGTCTCATCTTACTATTGGGACAGTATCGTTAAGACCCGCCTTGGGTTGAGAACACCCACAATGACACAAGACCACTACCACAGTGTCAGGATCATTGCGGCGGTACGTGTTACATCTCTTAACCATCTTTATTTAGTAACCACTAGCATACTCATAGTATCGGAATTCCAAATATAAATAAACAACACATTTTAATGAGCTTCATAAGGTACATATAACATATCATCTAAACAGTATTTGATATTCATGAAGCACACAACATGCTATCAACACTATAAAAGACAAAGAATGATCCTAACAACTGTCAAACATATCCCTAACATGCTTCTAAATATTCAATAAGAGTAAAAAAACCAATCATGTTTCATATTTAGAAATTAAAATAATACTAAAGACTATGGGTATTCATTCCCACCTTTGATGCTTAAATCCTTTTGATCTTAGTATTCCGAGCCTTTTTAAGTCTTCAACCTTCTTTCTTTACTCAAGGGAGAGTAAGGTGACTGTTTTTCTTTTGAACTAGAAGAAAACTAAGAAGAAAAATGAAAAAGAGAAGAATGAAGAGACTATCTTTCTCTTAAAAATAAAGAAGAGAAGAATGAAGAGACAATCTTTCTCTTGAAAATGAAGACGAGAAGAATGAGATAAGATGGATTAAGGTAAAGAGAAAGGTGTTATTTATAAGCATTCTTAACCAATCACCTCATTTCACTAGTCTTATTTTAATATATCCCAGTACCCTACTACTCATATTTTAATATATCCCACCACCTATTTCACTACTCATATTGTAATATATCTCACCACCCTACTATTCATATTTTAATATATCCTAGCACCCTATTCCACTAATCATATTTTATTTTATTTTTGTGGAATTTCTTATGGGATAATTACGATAGTGGTACTTTTTTTACTTTTCATGTAAATTTATCATTTTATCCTTAAGGTAAAATTACCATTTTACCCTTAAAGTATATAATGTGTTTTCACTATTTAATGAACTTATTTCTATATTCTTAATATTTAAAAAATTTTTAGGGTATTACATCTGATCCCTTTAACCAGACTCATTAGTGTTCTCAGGCCTTGTCACGCTTCCTCGTGTTCTTGTCATTATCTTCAAGTCAAAAGCCATTTTAGTATCCAATAAGGTAGCATAATAGAGAAATTCCAATATTGTAATCTCATTTCATGTCAATCTCGATGTACCAAACCCATCTTTCCTTATCTTCAAGATACAAAATGCTTTTGTAGACTTGAAAAACTAGTCATTCATTCCTTAGTTGTTTGTCATGTTTGTTTCCTCAATTTTTTGTTTCGTCTGTGCTATCGTGATTCTAAATTCATGTCTTTAGGTTCTTAATTTGCTTGGTGACCTATTAGTTTATTCTTCTAAGTTCTGTTTGAGGATTTTCAAAGTCCTCTAATGTTGTTGGGTATAGGATTTTTGTTCTCAAAATCAAAATACATGTCATGAATTTAAATAAGTAAAACATGCATTCAATCAATCACTCAATTGTTCAATCAGTCATTCAATCATTCAATCATACAAGTTCACTCTAGCATAGTGAAATTTCAAGCTTCCATTTGTGCCATCGGGTTCGAGCGTCCCATACCACCCTTGCCCATTTACATATGTTTTCACATAGAGATCTCACTACACCCAAACAATTTCACCAATGTTTGGATGACTAAGGCCTCTCAAGCCCCACTATACTTAATCATCCCATTCTAGCCAAGCATAGGGAAACGAACTCTTTTAGAGTCGCTGATCATACACCACACATAGCCCGTCATTCTCTAAGTTTAGGATTCCTCCATACCCCTAAATTCTTATGCATCCCATACCACATAAAAAGTAAGGATACATGATCCTCTCGATCTCATATTCTGATAAAAAAATTGTTTTGTTTTCACACATTCTTAATCTCTATCTTATGTCCTAGAAGTTTTCATTTATGATCTATTGTGCCATCCTTGGCAACACCCAAGCTTTTGTTTATGGTCTCTTTCCTAGACCTAGGGTTTCAATTTCCTGGTTAAAAGGTTCTTTTAGCAACCCTTATCAATTTTCTATACCAACTTTGGTACCACTTTTGTACTCTAGTAAGTACTTTGCCCTTTAACCCTACATCCTAATTTTTGGGTGTTCTTCAATTTTGATGACTTGTATTAACCAGTGGGATGACCTCCAGATTGGGCAGTGAGATATCGTCTACTTAAATAACCAACCTTTCTCGAATGGGATAACTCATCTTCCTTTCAATGTTTAGCTTTACTCGGAACAAAGCTTACCCACTATCAGCTCAACTTGTAATTTTTGTATCCAAACAAAACATTACATATATATCTCTTTTGAAAAAACAATCTTTTCAAAACGATTTTCAAATTTCAAAACAAGAGGTAGGATATTCTAAGCTAACTCGAAGTAATGGTCTTACCTAATGAGTCGACTCTTTCTAACTTTGCCCAAGGCACCTACAACTTAGGCTCCGATACCACTTTTGTAACACCCTGCCTCCACCTCTCAAATTGTCCCAGCACATTTACATCACGTACTTGCTTGCTGGATGTCTCGTGGGCTGCCCAGGAGGCGGGTGATGTCACATTATTTCTATTCTTTTGGTCCCAATTCTATAAGGCAAACACTTAAACGGATTTCATAAAGCGTATGTGAAATCATTTGATAAAATAAATCAATATCATTAATTGAATTGAATATTCATGAAATATAATGACCCTTGAACTTTATTAAATTAAACTGAACTTTAACATAAAATACGAATTAGGGCTACATGCTTGACTTAAACATTTCATGAATTTGAACTCAAACTACGCAACATTCGCTCAGAAATTCCTGAAAAGTTAGAAAAGGAAGGGTGAGCTTATGCACCCAATGGATCATTCTAAATATTTATCTCATTATTTCAAATTAAATTGAATATACATAACAAACATTTCAGAAGATTATGTAATTCAAACAATTGTTTGTTATTAGTCGATATTAAGACCGAAAGGGTTATGCCTCAGTATTCCATATTTAGGGAATGAGGTCAAATCCAGACTTTCAAACATATTATTGATGAAGTGGGGTTAAATCTGAACCCTCACACATCCCAAAAATATAAATTTTGGAACACTATGGTGAAAATTTGACTCCATATTGGTATATGGTTAGGATCTTTGTTTAATCTTTCATTAATGATAAACAGTGGCATAATAAATTCAAGATAACAGTAAATAGCATGTATATGGAAAATATGTCGTAGCATGAATCATATCATCACAATCATGCATTGTTAGCATATAAAACTATGCATGCATTTCTAGGCATGACATGTATAGTCATGACATATTTCTTAGCTAAGCAAACAACTATGCATTTAATACTTGAATCAAAATAATAAGATAAAATTTAGAAATCATTTCCACATTCTATCGCTAATCCTTTTGATCCTTCCACCTCAAATCTGTTTGGTTGCTCACAAACCTTCTAGCACAAAATTTGTGTAGAACTCCATTACTCCACCTCCCTATTACTCTAATTGCTATTTGGAACAATCAAAGAATGAAAAAAATGGCAAGAGGGAGGCAAGAAGAACAAAAAGAGAATTTGTCTAGTTCTTACTTGAATGAGAGAATGGTGTGAGGTGCAAGGTTTATATAAAGTTCTAATGGGTATGAATTGACAAATTTGGGGTGTCTTCAATTTAGAACCTTTTTAAAACTGTTCTTTACTTATTCCCCACATCAAATAATGGCAATGATTGTGTAATACCCTAGAATTTTGTCAAATAATTTAAAATGAATAAAATAAGTTAAGTGAATTAATTTCAAAGATGTTAAGAAATTTTGGGTACAAATTGTGGGTTGACACATGAAAAATAAAATATATTAGAGATATAGAAAAATTAAGCAAATAAAACCTTAATTTGATAATTAAATAAAAATTAAGGTTTAGTAGAATTAATTATGAAATTTAAGAAGTTGCTTAAGAAATAAATAGAAATAATACACATATAGGTTAATATGTGAATGAATAAGGTGTGTGTTAGCATAATAAATGTTAATACTACACATTATGAGAATATGTACATAGAAAAATTTATATAATTAAATAAAAATGTAGTGTGCATATGAATTAAACATTATGTAAATATTAATTTATAATTACATAAATTATTGTCTGAAAATGAAATAAGAAATGAATAAATATACATGGAAAAGGAAAATGTAGATTATCTAAATATTAGCATTAAAAATATTAAAGAAATGAAAAAAAAATCAAATAAATGCAATATAAATAATTAGAAAGGGAAAAACATTAGTAAGTCCATAAAATAGAATGATTTGTGTAATACAACCAAATTTTTATCAATTAGAATGTATATAATTGCTAAAATTCAGATTATAGAAGCTTTAGAAAGTGATTTTATAATTAGAAACACGATCCAACAGTCCAAACTCGATCTGTCCGATCCAACGAATGAGATCAAAGCCCTAAACAACGTCTAAGAGCACCGAATCACCAAAATCTGACGGTGCACAATCAATCTCTCCAATCCAACGGTCCAGATCACGGGCGCAGATCTTAATCGCGAAATCGGACCGCACACTGTGTTCGAGGAAGATCCAACGGGCCAAATCAAAGTCGGAGTCGAAAATCGCGAATACACTGCGATCGAGGAAGATCGGATGGTCCATACGCGTTTCGTTGATCGCGAAATCGGAGCGCGTACGAAACTCGAGGTTAATCCGAGCGTCTAAATCAAAGCCGTTCTCGTAATCGCGATTTATCGTGCTGCGCTTGAGAATAATCCAAAGTCTGAGATCGAACTCGCCTGATCCAACGACCGAAGATCCATCTGCAAAAACGAATTCATGATCTGTTGATGTGATCGAGGAAGATCCGATGGCTGCGATTAAGCTGCTCTAATAAATAACCGAAAATCCGAAATTAAATCCGAATAAATCTGAATAAAATTCGAAAAAAATATCCCAAAAAATTTCTATAAATTTGGTTTTCCAATTCCAAACCAACTTGCTAATTTCCTATGCTTGGGGGGCACGAAAATTTGAATTTTTGCAAGTTTCCCACTAAAAAACTTACCATTTTACACTAGTTTGAAGCCTATATAAACCCCCCATGCTCACAAATCAAATCATCCCAAGCAACAAGAGTTGAGTTTTCATCTTGTGCTTCAAGTCCT
>JAJIYU010008877.1:0-17541 GCA_030144865.1 Tinospora cordifolia | reverse complement strand
AGGGGATTGCCAAGAAGAAAGCTTAGAGAACAAGATGACAATTCAACTCTTGTTTCTTGGGATGAGATGAATTGTGAGCATGGGGGGTGTTTATATAGAGTTCAAAAGGGTGGAGAAAGGCAAGTTTGGGGTGTCATCTTGTGGGAAACTTGCCAATTCTTCAAATTTTCGTGCCCCCCAAGCATAGGAGATTAGCATGTAATTTTTTGAAAATTTTTGGGAATTTAGAAACTAATTTATTTTGAATTTTTGAAGTATTTAATCGAATTTTTCGGTATTTTTTGTTAATTTCTTGGTTTGATTTTGGAGCATTTAATCTGGTACGTTGATAATCCTCAATCGCAGCATCAGATCGCGATCATCGTCTCAGCTCCTGACCGTTAGATATCCTCGATCACAGCATTTATCAAGGCACCTCAATCGTGGACCGTTGGATGAATCTCGAGCGCAGTACTGTTCGCGATCGAGATTAACGAACTCGATGTGGACCATTGATGAACCTCGAGTGTAGTACTGAATCGCGATCAAGATAAATGAATTCGTTGTGGACCATTGACCAACCTCGAGTGCAATGTTATTCGCGATCAACAGATAACTAATCCAATTCGAGCCCTCCGATCGTCCTTGAGACACGCGTATTGCGATTAACAAAACTCATTTTGGTCGTCCGATCGTCCTTGATTGTTTCTATCCATCCGATTTGCCTCGATCAGAGTACTTGTTCGCGATCATCTCAGAGCGCCTCGATCAGGATCGTCTGATGGACATCGAGTGACGCGATCGATCAGAGATATCTCTAATATGGGCCATTGGATTGAACTTGTTGATTTCGGACTGTTCGATCTATGGTGATTCGGTGTTCTAGGGTGTTCGGTGCGGTTCGTCTTACGGCCGTTGGATTGCAAGATTGGATTCAGATTAATAGTCAATAGCCGGTGGATGCGTTTCTATTTACAAAATCACTTTCTAAGGTTTCTTTTATCCGAAAATTGCTAATTATCAACCCAATTTCACTTTCTAATTTGTTTAAATATTGATTTTTACTCAAATCATACTATTTTAGGGATTTACTAATATTTTTCCCTTTCCAATTATTTAATATTTCATTCATTAGATATTTTTCTATTTATTTAATATATTTAATTTCAATAATTAAATAATCTACATTTTCTATTTTCATGTATTTTTATTTATTTCATATTTCATTTTTAGATAATAATTTATGTAATTATAAAATAATATTTATATAGTGTTTGATTTATTTTTAATAAATGAATGTATACTACATTTTTATTTAATTATATTAATTTTTTCTATGTACGTATTCCTATAATATGTAGTATTAACATTTGTTATGCTAACACACACCTTATTCATACACATATTAACCTATATGTGTATATATATTTTATTTCTATTTATTTCTTAAGCAACTCTATAAATTTCATAATTAATTCTACTAAATTGAAATTTTCATCTAATTATTAAATTAAGGTCTTATTTGCCTATTTTATATTATATTTTTAATATATTTTATTTTTCATGTGCCAACCCACAATTTCTACCCAAAAATTTCTTAAAATCTTTGAAATTAATTCACTTAACTAATTTTATTTATTTTAAATTACTTGACAAAATTCTGGGGTATTATAGTCTTTATTTCGCTTTCAAGTTCCCACGTGGCTTCTTCTATCCCGTGATGTTTTCACAGTACCTTTACTAATGGAATATCCTTTGTTCTTAGATTCTGTACCTTGTGGTCAAGGATTCTGACTGCTGTTTCCTCGTAGATAGCATCATCTTGAATATTCACTTTCTCCCAGTGAATGATGTGAGAGGGGTCAGGTTCATATTTCCTCAAAATCGATACATGGAATACGTTATGTGCTGAAGTCATCCAGTTTGGTAAGTCCAACTCATAAGCATGTTCCCTGATTCTTCCAAGTATTTCAAAGGGTCCGACAAACCTTAGAGATAACTTCCCTTTGAATCCAAAGTTTTTAATACCTTTCCAAGGACTAATCCTCAAAAATACTTTGTCCCCAACTTGGAACTCTAATGGTCTTCTCCTTTTGTCGGTGTAACTCTTTTGACGACTTTGTGTAGTAGTTAGTCTCCTTTGTATTAAATTGACTTGGTTGTTCATTTCTTCCACCATGTCTGGCCCAGTTAATACTTGATCTTCAAGTTCAACCCAACATGTAGGTGATCTGTAAGATCTTCCATTTAGAGCCTCGAATGGAGCCATTTTAATGCTTGCTTGATAACTGTTGTTATAAGCAAACTCCGCCAAGTGTAAGTACTTGCTCCAATTTCCCTTGAAGTTTAAAATGCAAGACCTCAATATATCTTCCAAAATTTGGATAACTCTCTCAGACTGACCATCCGTTTGAAGGTGAAATGTCGTACTCATGGTGAGTTTAGTACCCGTGTCCTTTTGTAGACTCTGCCAAAACTGTGAAGTAAAGCGAGTTTCTCTATTAGACACGATAGTCTTAAACACCCCATGAAGCCCGACGATTTATTTTACATAGATTTCTCCCAGCTTACTAACTTGGTCTGTAGATCTGATTGGCAAGAAGTGAGCCACTTTGGTAAGACGATCCACTATCACCCAAATGGTATCTTCTCCTCTTTGGTTTCTGGGTAAACCACTGACGAAGTCCATGGTAATGTTATCCCACTTTCATTCAGGGATTGGGAGTGGATATAACATTCCAGAGGATTTTCGATGTTCTGCTTTTACTTGTTGACATGTTAAGCACTTAGAGACGTATTTGGCTATGTCCCTTTTCATTCCTCTCCACCAGTAGGTTTTCCTGAGGTTCTGAAACATCTTATCCCGACCAGGGTGCATGGTATACTTAGTTTGATGGGCTTCATCAGGTACAAACTGCTTACTTTGTCCTTGCTGAGGTACACAAATCCTTTCTCCGAGTCTTAGGATATTTTCTGCGTCTAACCTAAAGTCAGCATGCTTTGCTTGTGTAACTCCTTCAATTAGTTGAGTGAGCCACTTGTCGAGGTTCATTCCTAATCTGATGTAATAGGTTCGATTGGCAAGACATATTGTAAAGATAGGCTTCTTTCTCGTTAAGGTTTACACCCAACCTAAAATCTTCGATCAACTGGTACATCTGGCCTTTCTCTTTGTCCTGTTTGTTGAACTTCCTACTCAAGACATCAACCACTACATTGGCCTTCCCTAGATGGTAGTGTAGTAGAAAATCATAGTTTTTTAAGAACTCCATCCATCTCCGTTACCTGAGGTTCAACTCATTCTGGGTGTAGATGTACTTCAAGCTCTTGTGATCTAAAAACAGCTCAAATTTCTTGCCATAAAGGTAGTGTCTCTAAATCTTTAAGGCAAACATAATAGCTGCTAGCTCTAGGTCATGAGTAGGGTAATTTCTCTCATAAACCTTCAGTTTTCTTGAGGCAAAAGTAATGGTTTGCTTTTCTTGCATTAAGACTACGCCCAATACACTTAGTGAAGCATCAATATACAGCGTGTAAGTAACACCAGGAGTTGGGGTAACTAGAACAGGAGTCGTAGTCAATCTTGTATTCAATTCATGGAATGACTGTTCACATTTCTAATCCCACTAGAACTTAAATCCTTTTTTGGTCAACTTAGTCATAGGTTATGCCAACTTGGAAAAGTCCTTAATGAACCTTTTGTAGTAGCCTGCCAAGCCCAAGAAACTTCTGATTTCTGTTACTGTCTTGGGTTGCTTCTAGTTCATGATGGCTTCTATCTTTTTCGGGTCTACAGCAATACCTTTTGCTAATAAAACGTGGCCTAGGAAATTGACAGTTTCCATTCAAAACTCGCACTTATTGAATTTAGCATATAGCTAGTTTCTTCTAAGGGTTTCTAGAACGATCCTCAAGTGTTCTAAGTGCTCAGCTTCTGACTTAGAATAGATTAGGATATCATCCACAAATACTACTACAAAATGGTCAAGGTATTGTCTAAATACTTGGTTCATCAAATCCATGAAGGCCGCCCAGGCATTGGTCAAACCAAAGGGCGTCACGGTGAACTCAAAGTGTCCATATCTTGTTCTAAAGGCCGTCTTGTGAATGTCAAACTCTCGAATCCTCAGCTGATGATATCCTTACCTAAGATCAATTTTAGAGAAATGATTGGCTCCCCGTAATTGATCAAATAGGTCGTCAATCCTTGGTAAATGATATTTATTCTTTACTGTAGCTTGATTCAACTTCTGGTAGTCAACACACAGTCGCAAGGAACCATCCTTCTTTTTCATGAATAGTACTTGGGCTCCCCAGGGTGATTCATTCGGCCTAATGAAACCTTTCTTTCTGAGCTTGACCATAAATAAGAACAGAATGGTGTTCTAGAAATAACTTCCACCTTGTTACGCTTTCTTCAGAAATTTCTGCAGCAATTCCCCCACGTACTTAGTGCCAATGAAGATCACCCAAATTAATTCCCCAACCCAAGAGAAAAACTTCTCATACTCAAAAGAGAGGAAAGAAAGGTGAGAAGATGTGCCAAGAAGAGGGCTCAGAGAAAATAAGAGGAAATTTCAAGTCTTATTTTTTAGAATGAGAGAAGTGAGAGCGTAGGGGGTTTATATAGATTTTCAAAGGGGAAAAAATAGAAACTTTTGAGATTTTCTTGGAGTAAAACACATAAATTCTCTACAATTTTGTATTTCTTAATTTTATGGGAAAAATTTGTATTTTTTCAGATTTTTTCCTGAATTTAAAAATCAATTTTTGTGTTTATCTCGATTTTTTGGTATTTTCGGTGAATTTTTCATTGATTTTTGCATTTTTTTTGTATTTTATAATTCAAATATTATTCAGTGCATCGGATCATCCTCGAGACATGCACAAAAATCTGATCAAAGGGTCGAGATTGGTGCTCGCAGAGTCACACCGTGCATTTTCGTGATCGTGGTTTCGTGGCTTTGATCGTGGCCATCTAATCGTCCTCAATCATTTTCGTCCGTTCAATCTTCGTTATCCTGTGCGTTCTGGAGTTGGTGTGAATCAGCTTGTGGCCGTCGAATCGTGAGATCATATTCAGATCTATGGTTTGCAGCTGTTGGATGCGTTTTGAGTTATATTTATATGATTTTCAGCCGAATTTCATGTCCAATTTTCGAATTTTTGCGAAATCTTAATCCAAATTGACATTTTAATCTTGTTTTCATAAAAAATTACACATATTCTTGTATTTTTGGCTGTGATATCCTATGATATACATTATATTCATATATTTTCTTCCAAAAATTCATTAAATTGATTTTATTCCTTATTTGGCTAAATTATGACTTACCAAATTTTTCCTCTGTCAATTCCGTATAATTTTCTAAATAAATTTTCAAATTTCAAATGAATTTCGAGATGTTACAAAATGAGATATGCTCTACTCCATAAGACAAGGAAAACAAGTTATTTTTTTCTTTTTCAAGGTTATAAAAAGGGAAACATGGACTAAATTCATTTTTAACACTAGTTAAGATGCGACGAAGCTCATTTCAAAGCCAAAAGTAACGCTTTCCTCAAGAAACAAGGGCCCCGAACTGCCTCGAGTATTTTAATGAGGTAGGCTGCCTCTTTAAGTATTATAATTCATCTTAAACGGGGTTTAACAATTAAAAACCCATAGCAAAGAACGGAATTTATGTTAAATAGGCTATCGCTCATTTTTCTACAGAGGAATGTTGGATATGATTTCTTAAAATGGCTTTGGCCATTTCTAAGAGAGTAAGGAAGATAACACTAGCTCTTTTGAGTTTTATTTTTACTTAGATAGTTAATAATACGATAATATGCATGATCCTGAAGAAATTAGCATTTTTTATAAAGAATGTAGGCACTTAAAACTCACTACTCCTTCTAACCGAACAATTCAATAGTGAAAATTTTCTTAAGTGAAGAAAATCAGTTTCCAATGAGCAATTGACTCATTTGTTATAAGAGGAAAGCAAAAATAAACTTGTTAAATTATTTTACAAATCGTTAGAGTGCAAGGAGACCAAGAAAATCTATTTTGAATTCTACGAGTATCGAGAGTGTAGACAAGGTATGGAAAGTGAAGTTTATCTTTAAATTGATTCTTCCTTCGAGCAATTAGGGACACAGAGCTACTTTGACATCAAAACGAGGTTAAGATCACTTCGATAGGAATGTTTTGAAACGAAGTGAGGAAGTGAGCTTTAAAAACTCTTTAAAGCAAAAATACATTGGTGTAAATGAGATATTGGCCCCTTTTCTACTCCAAACGACAAGAAAAGCAAGTTCTTTTGTTTTCAAGGTTATAAAGAGGGAAATAAGGGCCAGATTCGTTTTGAAGGCTACCTAACTAACTAAAAATGCGATGGAGCTCAGTTGAAACCAAAAGTAGCACTTTTCTCAAAAAACAAGGGTCTCGAATTTCCTTGAATATTTAAATGAAGTAGACAGCCTCTTTAGGTATATAAATTCATCCTAAATGGGGCATTTACCATTAAAAACCCATAACAAAGAAAGAAATCTATTTCAAATAGGCTATCACTCATTTTTCTACTGAGGAACGTTGAATATGATTTCCTAAAATGGTTTAGTCGTTTTAAAGAAAGTAATGAATCTAACAATAGCTCTTTTGAGTTTTTTTTTTATTTTACTTGGATGGTTAAGTATGCAATAATATGCAAGATTTTGAAGAGATTAGCATTGTTGCAAAGGACCTAGGTGTGTAAAGCTCACTACTCAGAAAATTGAGTAATTCAACTGTGAAAATTTTTTTAAGTGAAGAAAATTCGTTTCCAGTGAGCAATTGGCTCATTTTCTATAAGAGGAAAGCAAAAGTTAACATGTTAAATTATTTTACAAATTGTTAAAGTGCAAGGAGACCAACAAAAGTTATTTTGAATTCTACAAGTATTGAGCGTGTAGAGAAGGTCTGGAAGGCGAAGTTTATCTTGAAATTGATTCTTTCTTTGAGCAATTAGGGACACAAAGCTACTTTGACATCTAAACGAGATTAGGATCCCTTAGAAAGGAATGCTATTAAAAGAAAGAGAAGAAGTGAGCTTAAAAACCTCTTTCAAGCAAAAAAAAAAAAATATTAGTCTAAATGAGATATTAGCCACTTCTCTACCGCAAAAGACAAGAAAAGCAAGTTATTTTTTCTTTTTCAAGGTTATCAAGAGGGAAACAAGGGCTACATTCATTTTTAAGGCTACCTAGCTAGCCAAGAATGTGATCAGCTCATTTGAAAGCCAAAAGTAATGCTTTTCTCAAGAGAGTAATGAAGCTAACAATAACTCTTTTGGATTTTATTTTTACTCAGATGGTTAAGAATGTGATAATATGCAAGATCATGACGAGATTAACATTTTGGCAAAGAATTACAGCTCACATCTCCCTTCTAAGTGAGCAATTCAATAGTGAAAAGTTTCTAACACAAAGAAAATCAGCTTCGAGTGAGCAATTGGCTCATTTTCAATAAGCGAAAAGCAAAAATAAACATGTTAAACTATTTTACAAATTGTTAAGATTCCAAGGAGGCGAACAAAAGCTATTTTGAATTTTGCCAGTGCCGAGCGTGTAGAAAGGTATGGAAAGTGAAGTTTATATTTAAACGGATTCTTCCTTCAAGCAATTAGGTAGACAAAGCTGCTTTAGAATCTAAACGAGTTTAAGATGGCTTAGGAAGGAATGCTATTGAAATAAAGTGGGGAAGTGAGTTTTAAAAACTCTTTCAAGCAAAGGACATTAGTCTAAATGACTTATTAGCCCTTCTCTATTCCAAAAGACAAGAAAAGCAAGTTGTTTTTTCTTTTTCCTTTTCTTTTTCATGGTTATAAAGATGGAAACATGTACTACATTTGTTTTTAAGGCTACCTAGCTAGCTAAGAATGCAATGGAGCTCATTTGAAAGCAAAAAGTAATGCATTTCTCAAGAAATAAGGGTTTCGAACTGCTTCAAGTATTTAAATGAGGTAGATAGTCTCTTTAGGTATTATAATTCATCCTAAACGAGGTGTTGACCATTAAAAACCTATAATGAAGAAAGAAATCTTTTCTAAATCTGCTATCACTCGTTTTTCTACAGAGGAATGCTAAATATGTTTTCCTCAAATGGTTTGGTCATTTCTAAGAGAGTAATGATGCTAACAATAGCTCTTTTGACATTTATTTTTACAAAGATGGTGAAGAATGCGATAATATGTAGGTTCTTGAAGCGATTAGCGTTTTTGTAAAGAACTTAGGTACGTGAAGCACTCCTCAAAAAACTGAGAAATTCAACAGTGAAGAGTTTCTTAAGCAAAGAAAATCAATTTCTAGTGAGCAATTGTCTCATTTTCTATAAGAGGAAGGGAAAAATAAATATGTGAAATTATTTTACAAATTGTCAGAATGCACGGAGACAAATAAAAGCTATTTTAAATTTTATGAGTGTCGAGCATGTTAAGAAGGTATGGAAAGTAAAGTTTTTCTTGAAACTGATTCTACCTTTGAGCAATTAGGGACACAAAGCTGTTTTGGCATCTAAACAAGCTTAAGATCACTTAAGAAGGAATGCTATTAAAACGAAGTGAGGAAGTGAGCTTTAAAAAAATCTTTCAAGCAAAAAAAATATTAGTCTAAATGACAAACCCCTTCTTTACTCCAAAAGACAAGAAAAACAAGTTGTTTTTTTTTCTTTTTAAGGTTATAAAGAGGGAAATATGGACTACATTCATTTTTAAGGCTACTTAGCTTGCTGGAGCTCATTTGAAAGCAAAAGGTAAAGCTTTTCTAAAGAACTCTGAAAAGGAAACAAACATTAGTTTAAACAATATATTAGCTCATTCTCTACTCCAAATGACAAGAAAAGCAAGTTCTTTTTTCTTTTTCAAGGTTATAAAGAGTTACAAGTGCAACATTCGTTTTCAAGGCTACCTAGCTATCTAAGAATGCGATGGAGCTCATTTAAAACCCCAAGAAACAAGGGTTCCGAATTACCTTGAGTATTTAAATGAGGTAGACAGCCTCTTTAGATATATAAATTCATCCTAAACGGGGCGTTGACCATTAAAAACCCATAACAAAGAATGAAATGTATTTTAAACAGGCTATGCTCGTGTTTCTACTAAGGAACGTTGAATATGATTTCCTAAAATGGTTTGGTTATTTCTAAGACAGTAATGAAGCTGACAGTAGCTCTTCTGAGTTTTATGTTTACATACATGGTTAAGAATGCGATGATATGCAAAATCCTAAAGAGATTAGCGTTTTTGCAAAGAACCTAGGTACATAAAGCTCTTTACTTAGAAAACTTAGAAATTCAATAGTGAAAAGTTTCTTAAGCGAAGAAAATTAGTTTTTAATGAGCAATTGGCTCATTTTTTCTAAGGAGAAAGCAAAAATAAACATGTGAAATTATTTTACAAATTGATAGAATGCACAGAGACCAATAAAAGCTATTTTGAATTTTAAAAGTACCAAGCATGTAGAAAAGGTATGGAGAGTGAAGTTTATCTTGAAATAGATTCTTCCTTCGAGCAATTAGGGACAAATCTGCTTTAGTATCTAAACGAGCTTAAGATCGCTTAGGAAGGAATGTTATTGAAGTGAAGTGAGTAAGTGAGCTTTAAAAACTCGTTCAAGCAAAAAACATTAGTCTAAATGACATACTAGCCCCTTTTCTACTCCAAAAGACAAAGAAAACAAGTTATTTTTTTCTTGTTCAAGGTTATAAGAGGGAAACAAGGGCTACACTCATTTTCAAGGCTACCTAGCTAGTTAAGAATACAATGGAGCACATTTGAAAGCAAAAATTAACGCTATTTTCAAGAAACAAGGGTCTCGAACTACTTTGAGTATTTAAATAAGGTAGATAGTCTCTTCAGGTATTATTATAATTCATCCTAAACGGGGCATTGACCATTAAAAACCTATAACAATGAAAGAAATCTATTCAAAATAGGCTATCATTCGTTTTTCATTGGCAGACCCTCATAATATGATTTCTTAAAATGGTTTGGTCATTTCTAAGAGAGTACTTTTGAGATTTATTTTTACTTAGATAGTTAAAAATCCGATAATATGCAAGATCTTGAAGAGATTAACATTTTTGCAAATAACACAGGTACATAAAGCTCACTACTCTTGCTAACTGAGCAATTCAACAGTGAAAAGTTCTTAAGTGAATAAAATTAGTTTCTAGTGAGCAATCCAATCTTTTATAAGAGGAAAACAAAAATAAACTTGTTAAATTATTTTACAAATTGTTAGAGTACAAGGAGACCAACAAAAGTTATTTTGTATTATACGAGTACCGAGCATGCAGAGATGGTATGGAAAGTGAAGTTTGTATATAAACTGATACTACCTTCAAGCAATTCGGGACACATAGCTGCTTTGGCATCTAAACAAGCTTAAGATCACTTAAGAAGTGAGGAAATGAGCTTTAAAAATACTTTCAACCAAAAAACATTAGTTTAAATGAGATATGCTCTACTCCATCATAGAAGAAAAGCAAGTTGTTTTTTCTTGTTCAAGGTTGTAAAGAGGGAAACATGGACTACATTCCTTTTTAATGCTACCTAGCTAGCTAAGAATGCAATGGAGATCATTTCAAAGCCAAAAGTAACACTTTTCTCAAGAAACAAGGGCCTCGAATTGCCTCGAGTATTTGAATGAGGTAGATTGGCTCTTTAAGTTTTATATTTCATCCTAAACGAGGCGTTGACCATTTTAAACCCATAACAAAGAAAGAAATCTATTCTAAATATGCTATCACTCATTTTTTATGGAGGAACAGTGGATACGATTTCTTAAAACAGTTTGGTCATTTCTAAGAGAGTGATGAAGCTAACAATAGCTCTTTTGAGTTTTATTTTTGCTTAGATAATCAAGAATGCAAAAATATGCAAGATCCTGAAGAGATTAGCATTTTTACAAGAACTTAGGTACGTTAAACTCACTACCCCCTTCTAACTAAGCAATTTAATAGTGAGAAGTTTCTTACGTGGAGAAAATTAGTTTCTAGTGGCAATCAGCTCATTTTCTCTAAGGGGAAAACAAAAATAAACATGTAAATTTAGTTTACAAATTATTAGAGTGGAAGGAGACCAACAAATTCTATTTTGAATTTTACAAGTACCGAGCATGTAGAGAATGTGGAAAATGAAGTTTATCTTCAAATTGACTCTTCTTTCAAGCAATTAGGGACACAAAGCTGCAATGGCATCTAAACGAGATTTAAGATCGCTTAGGAAGAATGTTATTGAAATAAAGTGAGGAATTGAGCTTTAAAAAATCTTTCAAGCAAAAAAACATCAGTCTAAATTAGATATTAGCCCTTTCTCTACTCCAAAATACCAAAAAAGTGAGCTATTTTTTTTCTTTTTCAAGGTTATAAAGAGGGAAAAAAGGGCAACAGTCATTTTCAAGGCTACCTAACTAGCTAAGAATGCAATAGAGTTCATTTGAAAGCCAAAATTAACACTTTTCTCAAGAAACAAGGGTCTCGAAATGGCTTGAGTATGTAAATGAGATAGACAATCTCTTTATAATCTCTTTATAATATGGAAGATTTTAGAGAGATTATCATTTTTGTAAAGAATTTAAGGTACGTAAAGCTCACTACTCCCTTCTAACTTAGAAATTAAACAGCGAAAAGTTTCTTAAGCGAAGAAAGTTAATTTCTAGTGAGCAATTGGCTCATCTTTTATAAGAGGAAAGCAAAACTAAACATGTTAAACTATTTTAAAAATTGTTAGAGTGGAAGGAGACCAACAAAAGCTTTTATGAATTCTACATGCATCGAGCATGTGGAAAAGGTATGGAAAATGAAGTTTATCTTTAAACTAATTCTTCATTCAAACAATTTGAGACACAAAGCTACTTTGGCGTCTAAACGAGCTTAAGATCGCATAAGAAGGAATGTTATTGAAATGAAGTGAGGAAGTGAGCTTTAAAAACTCTTTTAAGCAAAAAACATTAGTCTAAATTGGATATTAGCCCCTTCTCTACTTGAAAGGATAGGAAAATGAAGCTATTTTTCCTTTTCAAGGTTATAAAGAGGGAAACATACACTACATTCATTTTTAAGGCTACCTAGCTGGCTAAGAATGCGATGAAGCTCATTTGAAAGCCAAAAGTAACACTTTTATCAAGAAACAAGGGTCCTGAACTACCTTGAGTATTTAAAAGAGGTAGGCAGTCTCCTTAGGTATTATAATTCATTCTAAATGGGGCATTGACCATCAAAAACCCATAACAAATAAAGAAATCTATTCTAAATAGGCTATCGCTCCTTTTTCTATGGAAGAATATTGAATATGGTTTCTCAAAGCGATTTTGCCATTTCTAAGAGAGAATGAAGCTAACAATACCTCTGTTGAGTTTTATTTTTACTTACTTAAGAAAATGATAATATGCAAGACCATTAAGAGATTAGTGTTTTTGCAAAGAACTTAGGTACGTAAAGCTCACTAGTCCCTTCTAAATGAGAAATTCAATAGTGAAAAGTTTCTTTCAAGAAGAAAATCAATTTCTAGTGAACAATTGGTTCATTTTCTATTAGAGGAAAGCAAAAATAAACATGCTACACTATTTTACAAATTGTCAGAGTGGAAGGAGACCAAAAAAAGCTATTTTGAATTCTATGAGTACCGAGCGTATGGAGAAGGTATGGAAAATGAAGTTTATCTTTAAACTGAGTCTTCCTTCAAGCAATTTGGGACACAAAGCTGCTTTGGCATCAAAACCAGCTTAAGATCGATTAGGGAGGAATGTTTTTGAAAGGAAGTGAGTAAGTGAGCTTCAAAAACTCTTTCATGCAAAAAACATGAGTCTAAATTAGATATGAGCCCCTTCTCTACTCGAAAGGACAAGAAAAGCAAGCTGTTTTTCCTTTTTCAAGGTTATAAAGAGGGAAACATTGACTACATTCATTTTTCAGGTTAGCTAGCTGGTTAAGAATGGATGGAGCTCAATTGAAAGCCAAAAGTAACGCTCTTCTCAAGAAACAAGGGTCCCGAACTACCTCGAGTATTTAAATGAGGTAAACAATCTCTTTGGGTATTATAATTCATCCTAAACAGGGCATTAACCATTAAAAACCCATAACAAAAAAAGAAATCTATTCTAAATTGGCTATCGCTTCTTTTTTATGGAAGAATACGATAATGGTTATTTGTAAGAGAGTAAGAAGCTATTTCAAGCAAACCCATAACAAAGAAAGAAATCTATTCTAAATAGGCTATCACTCGTTTTTCTACTTAGGAATGTTGAATATGATTTCTTAAAATGGTTTGGTCATGTCTAAGAGAGTAATGAAGCTAACAATGAAGCTCTTTTGAGTTTTATTTTTACTTAGATGGTTGAGAATGCGAAAATATGCAAGATCCTGAAGAGATTAACGTTTGTGGAAAGAACTTAGGTACGTAAAGCTCACTACTCACTTCTAACTGAGAATTCAATAGTGAAAAGTTTCTTAAGTGAAGAAAATTAGTTTTTCGTGAGCAATTGGGTAATTTTCTATGAGAGGAAAGCAAAAATAAACATGTTAAATTATTTTACAAGTTGTCAAATGCAAGGAGACCAACAAAAGCTATTTTGAATTTTACTAGTATCGAGCATGTAAAGAAGGTATGGAAAGTGAGGTTTACCTTTAAACTGATTTTTCCTTCGAGCAATTAGGGACACAAAGCTACTTTGGAATTTAAATGAGCTTAAGATCACGTAGGAAGGAATGTTATTGAAACGAAGTGAGGAAGTGAGCTTAAAAAACTCTTTCAAGCAGAAAATAGTTGTCAATATGACATATTAGCCCTTCTCTACTTCAGAAGACAAGAAAAAAAAAAGTTGTTTTTTCTTTCTCATGGTTACAAAGAGGGAAACAATAACTACATTTATTTTTAAGGCTACCTAGCTAGCAAAGAATGCGATGGAGCTCATTTGAAAGCCAAAAAAAGGCTTTTCTCAAGAAACAAGGGTTCCAAACTACCTTGAGTATTTAAAAGGGGGTAGATAGTCTCTTTAGGCATTATAATTCATCTTAAATGGGGTGTTGACCATTAAAAACCCATAACAAAGAAAGAAATCATTTTCTAAATAGGATATCACTCATTTTTCTATGAAGGAACAAAATATGATTTCTTAATATGGTTTCGTTGTTTTTAAGAGAGTAATGAAGCTAACAGTAGCTCTTTTGAATTTTATTTTTACTTAGATGGTTAAGAATGCGATAATATGCAAGATCTTGAAGAGAAAATTGTTTTTGCAAAGAAGTTAGGTACGTAAAGTTCAATACTCCCTTCTAACTTAGAACTTCAACAGTGGAAAGATTCTTACGAAATGAAAATCAATTTATAGTGAGCAATTGGCTCATTTTCTATAAGAGGAAAGCAAAAATGAACATGTTAAATTATTTTACAAATTGTTAGAGTATAAGGAGGACAACAAAAGTTATTTTGAATTCTACTATACTGAGCATGTCGACAAGGAATGGGAGGAGAAGTTTATCTTTAAACTCATTCTTCCTTCAAGAAATTAGGGATACAAGGCTACTTTGGCATCTAAACGAGCTTAAGATCGCTTATGAAGGAATGTGATTGAAACGAAGTGAGGAAGTGAGCTTTAAAAACTCTTTCAAGCAAAAAACATTAATCTAATAAATTAGATATTAGCCCCTTCTCTACTCCCAAAAACAAGAAAAGCAACCTATTTTTTATTTTTCAAGGTTACAGATTGGGAAGCAAGGGCTACATTCATTTTTACGGCTAATTAGCTAACTAAGAATGCGATGGAGCTCATTTGAAAGCCAAAAGTAGCGCTTTTCTCAAAAAACAAGGGTTCCAAATTGCCTTGAGTATTTAAATGAGGTAGACAATCTCTTTAGGTGTTCATCCTAAATGGGGCGTTGACAATTAAAAACCCATAACAAAGAAAAAAAATTATTCTAAATTGGCTATCACTCATTTTTCTACTTCAGAATGTTGAACATGATTTCTTAAAATGGTTTGGTCATGTCTAAAAGAGTAATGAATCTAATAATAGCTATTTTGAGTTTTATTTTTACTTAGATGGTTAAGAATGTGATTCAATGCAAGAAGATAATGAAGAGATTAGCATTTGTGCAAAAAACTTAGTACGTAAAGCTCACTACTCCCTTTTAACTAAAAAATTTGATAGTGAGAAGTTTCTTAAGCAAAGAAAATTAGTTTCTAGTAAGCAATTGGGTCATTTTCTATGAGAAGAAACAAGACTAGGCATGTTAAATTATTTTACAAATTGTCAACGTGCAAGGAGACCAGCAAAACCTATTGTGAATTTTATGTGTATAGAGCGTATAGAAAAGGTATGGAAAGTTAAGTTTATCCTTAAACTAATTCTTCTTTCGAGCAATTAGGGACACAAAGCTACTTTGAAATCAAAATAAGCTTATGATCGCATAGGAAAGAATGTTATTGAGACGAAGTGAGGAAGTAAGCTTAAAAAACACTCTCAAGCGAAAAATCTTTTTCTAAATGATATATTAGCCCCTTCTCTACTCCAAAAGACAAGAAAAACAAGTTGTTTTTTTTCTTTTTCAAGGTTATAAAGAGGGAAACAAGGGCTACATTTGTTTTTAAGGCTACCTAGCTTGCTAAGAATTCGATAGCGTTCATTTGAAAACAAAAAAAAAGGCTTTTATCAAGAATAAGGGTCTCAAACTGCTTTGAGTATTTAAATGAGAAAAGCAGCCTCTTTAGGCATTATAATTCATCTTAAATGGGGTGTTGACCATTAAAAACCCATAACAAAGAAAGAAATTTAATCTAAATATACTATCACTCATTTTTCTACAAAGAAACATTAGAATATGATTTCTTAAAACGGTTTGCTCATTTCTAAGAGAGTAATGAAACTAACAATAGCTCTTTTGAGTTTTATCCTTACTTAGATGGTTAAGAATACGATAATATGCAAGATCCTGAAGAGATTAGCATTTTTGCAAAGAACTTATGTACGTAAAGCTCACAACTCCCTTCTAACTGAGAAATTCAACAGTGAAAAGTTTCTTAAGGAAAGAAAATCAGTTTCTAGTGAACATTTGGCTTATTTTCTATAAGAAGAAAGCAAAAATAAACATGCTAAATTATTTTACAAATGTTCAGAGTGCAAGGAGACTAATAAAAGCTATTTTGAATTTTACGAGTACTGAGCGTGTAGAGAAGGTATGAAAAGTGAAGTTTATCTTTAAACTGGTTCTTCCTTCGAGCAATTAGGGACACAAAGCTACTTTGGCATCTAGACGAGTTTAAGATTGCTTGGGAATGAATGTTATTAAAACAAAGTGAGGAAGTGAACTTAAAAAACTCTTTCAAGCCAAAAACATCAGACTAAATGACATATTAGCCCCTTCACTACTCCAAAAGATAAGAAAAGCAAGTTGTCTTTTTTTTCTTTTTCAAGGTTAAAAAGAGGGAAACAAGGGTTACATTTGCTTTTCTCAAGAAAAAAGGGTCCCAAATTACTTCGGGTATTTAAATGAGGTTGATAGTCTCTTTAGGTATTATAATTCATCCTAAACGGGGGGTTGACCATTAAAACCCTATAACAAAGAAAGAAATCTTTTGTAATAGGCTATCACTCATTTTTCTATGGAGGAACATTGAATATGATTTCCAAAATGGTTTGGTCATTTTTAGGAAAGTAATGAAGCTAACAGCAACTCTTTTGAGTTTTATTTTTTTAGTTAAATGGTTAAGAATGCGATAATATGCAAGATCCTAAAGAGATTAACGTTTTTGCAAAGAACTTAGGAGCATAAAGCTCACCACTCACTTCTAACTGACCAATTCAATGGTGAATAGTTTCTTAAGCAAATTAAATCAGTTTTTAGTGAACAATTGCTTCATTTTCTATAAGAGGAAAGCAAAACTAAACTTGTTAAATTATTTTACAAATTGTTAGAGTGCAAGGAGACCAAAAAAAGCTATTTTGAACTCTATGAGTATCGAGGGTGTGGAGAAGGTGTGGAAAGTGAAGTGTAGCTTTAAACTGATTCTTCCTTCGAACAATTACGGGCACAATGGAGCTCATTCATTTTTAAGGCTATCTAGCTAGCTATGACTATGATGGAGCTCATTTGAAAGCCAAAAGTAACGCTTTTCTCAAGAAAGAAGTGTTTCCAATTGCCTTGAGTATTTAAATGAGGTAAACAACCTCTTTAGGTATTATAATTCATTTTAAATGCAGCGTTAACCATTAAAAGCCCATAACAAAGAATGAAATCTATTCTAAATAGGCTATCACTCATTTTTATATAGAGGAAAGTTGAATTTGATTTCTTAAAATGGTTTGCTCATTTCTAAGAGAGTAATAAAACAAGCAATAGCTCTTTAGAGTTTTATTTGTACTTAGGTGGTTAAAAATGTGATAATTTGCAAGATACTAGAGAGATTATAATTTTAGCAAAGAAATTAGGTACATAAAGCTCACAATTCCCTTCTAACTAAACAATTCAACTATGAAAAGTTTCTTATGCGAAGAAAATCACTTTCTAGTGTGCAATTGGCTCATTTTCTAGAGGACAAAAGC
>JAJIYU010008876.1:0-17554 GCA_030144865.1 Tinospora cordifolia | reverse complement strand
GAAGTAAGATTGAGGCTTAACAGTGTCTTGGCAAGCTCGGCTTGCGAGCGGGTTTGTTGGGACACTGTGCCGGTCGGTTCGCCCTTCATCCTAGGGAAGGGGTCCCGACAACATATCTGAGATATACATATCAACATAAATGTATTTGTATAATTTTTACTGGGTTTTACCCACAGTGAAAAAATATCTCATTTTTGGATACTACTATAAAATACTTCATACAGTAAAAATTAGACCCCATAGGATCGTAATACGTAACTTACTTAGCATTTTTAAAATAAGAATTAAGAAAAATAGTTTACCTGCACATCAAATCCATTGACAAACGTCGAGTTTTCGTTTTGCTCTGCATTCCATCCTTCTCTTGCAATATCGCTTTGGAAGTGGAAATGAATTAGTGTATATCATGTATACTAATTCATAAGCACACATTTCTTTAGATTTATTTTTACTTTATATGTCTACTATTATCATTAATAAATATATTTATATATTTTATTTATTTATTTATTTCTTCTTTTGTTTCTCTATTTTGTATTACTCTATTCATCAATATTATTTTTTACTATTGTTACTATTATTTATTTATTTATTTATTTATTTTTTCTATATTTTTATTAATAATTAATTAATTAATTGACATAAATTCTTAGGATATTACATCTCGGCCGCACCACTAGAAAGGGTTTACATTGATCAATAATCACTTGAAAAAATAGAATGAAAGGGGTGAGCTCAAAAAAGCTTAATATATCAACTCAAACACACCTCAAACATTATAATAGTTAAAACAATGACGTGCACACACATTCAAACATTAGGCCTTTCAATCAATTGTTTATCTATGGTTCATGCAAACATTATTACCCTTTGTTTGTTGCATAGCACACTAACTATACTATAGGTATTTTATGTATAATTTGCATGAGTATAATAGGAAATTAATTGTATTTGTTTATATTTAGTTACATATGCATTTAAAGCATTATTGCATGATTAGTTGCATATTACTATGATTTAATGTTATTTCTAGTATTTTCATGTGAATATAATATTTGAGAAAGGTTTTGAGTATTTATGCTGGTTTAGAATGAACCAGAATAGCAAATAACAGCACGAGAGAAGTAAAGAATGGTTGAAAATATAGAGGATCAACCGGTTGTCGTGGTCATAGTTTCAATGATCGAAGTAATTGGAGAAAAGCTAGAAAACTACAGGAAAATTTGTCATACTGGTTACTGTGGTAATCAGCACAGTGACTGCGGTAACCAGAACATGAATTTTATGAAGAAAATGATGATCGAGCACTAACCGATTCAAGTTGTCTGATTTTGAATCCCTCTATGAAGCTTGGGAGAGGTTCAAAGATTTATTAAAAAGATGTCCTCAGCATGACTATTTCCCTTGGTTTCAAATTCAAATGTTCTACAGTAGTTTAACACCACATATTCGAACCTTGGTAAATTCAGCAGCAGGTGGCTCATTATTGGGAAAGTCTACTACATAGGCCGCACATCTTATTAAAGAAATGGCAGCCAACACCTATGGATATGGTATAGAGAGAGGATCAGTGAAACGGGGTGGAGTACATGAGGTTAATGAGATTACAACTCTTCAGGCCTAGATAGCTGCTATGACCCATAAGATGAATGCATTGGCTGAGAAATTTGGTAATGGTTAGTTTCAACCACAACAAAATCAATCTATTTTGGCCATAGTTGAAGCTCACAAGGCATCCCTCACTCATGAAGCATCTATAGAGCAATTGAATGCAGTGAACCTATTCAATAATTATCAAGGGCAGCAACAGGGGTACATTACTCCTCCATATTATCATCCGAGGATCCGTCAACATGAAAACTTTTCATATACTAATAACAGAAACGTCCAACATAGCCTATTTGAAAAGAAGTCATTTATGGAAGACAAATTGGACGAGATCATGAATTTGCAGGCCCATTTCTTTAAAGAATTAACTGGAAGAATAGATCAGAATGACAATAGAGTCTCAAGTTTGAAAATACAAATGGGAAACAAGAATGCAACTGTGAAGAACCTTAAGACTCAGATGGGACAGATAGCCAAAGCATTGTCCAGTCAGCAGCGAAGTTCTTTTCCGAGTACAACTCAAGTAAATCCTAAAGAAAACTGCCAAGCCATATTTACTAGAAGTGAGAAAGAAGTCCAAAACCCACCTATTCCATCCAGCCCTCCTATGCTAGTTGATGAACCTATCTATTCTAAAGGGCCAATTCTTACAGAACTAACTGATCCAACACCTACTAATGATGAAAAAAAGAAGGTTAGACGTCTCGGCATCACAATTCAAGGCAACAAATACCTTGCACCTCCTGCGTTTCCCTTTCCACAAAGGTTTTATGAGAAACAAATAGATCATGAGATTGTACGATTGATAGAAGAGTGCAGTGCTATCATTCAAAGAAAGCTGCCTTAGAAGTTGAAAGATCCGGGGAGTTTCACTATTTTGTGCAACATAGGCCATACAAACACATAGGAAGCCTAACTATGTTGTGAAAGAGCTGTAGGATGTTGTTCATGCACTGAAAATTCCTCTGAAGTAGTCACAAGATCCAATCCTAAAATATAAGCAGCCACAAGATATTATGAAGCCAGATCTACCCAAAGCCAAGGTGTTCAGCAAGATCAACAAATTGGGCTTCAGTTAACTCGTATCCATGACGAACTGACGACGTTAAACATAGCGCTTAAGAGGAGGCAACCTAGTGATTTTTATCTTTTCATTTATTTTTATTTATTTAGTTGGGGTTTATTTTAATTTATTAGGTATGCATGCATTTTAGTTTAGTAGTATAAAAAAATGCATGCATTTTAGTTAATAATTTTCTAATATTTATCTTCTTTGTGACATATGCAGGTTTTCTAAGCACTTTAGCATATTTTCCTCCCTATGAGTGTCAAAGTGGAGATGTGCTCTTGAGGACAAGGCACAATTTAAGTTTAGGGTTGCGCATTGAAGAAAATCTTCTTCAATTTTAGGTTTGTTTTTCTTTTATATTAACATACTCTGTGTGCATTAATGTTTCTAAACTGCATATATGAATGGGCATATCACATATATAGTTATTATTGAAATTTTCTCATGACATTTAGATATTTGAATTAGTTATTTAGGGTTCATACATAAGCATATTAGCTTTAGGACATGAGCATATAGAGCATATAGGTGATACTTAGGCTAGATCCATACCATATTTTTGAAAATTTCCACTGACTGACTTATAAAATTGAAAATTCTTCTAGTGTGACTAGACAAAGAATTAGGGTATGTTTAACATTCTTTGTGTTTGGTTTGTCCAAAATTTGACTTTGACAAAACCCTATAGTCTTAAGTAAATTGAGAATCTGAAATTGAGGAAAGTAAAGAGTAAAAACCAAACCACAAGTGGAGAGAATTTTTCACAAACTCTTGAAATAATCAAATCTATCTTGAACACTACTTAGGAATGACTCTAAGAGAAGTAGGCCATCATTGTTTGTGTCTAGCCTAAAGGTCTATCCCAGCATTAATAATACTTTGTAGCCAATTTTGAGCATTATAACCTGTTTTCTTATTATGAACCTAAACATTATATATAATAAACACTCTATCCTTTTATGAATATCTTAGTTAAACCTATTTGTGTGCACTCATGGTTATAATACTGTTTATTCTAATAATGTGAAAGAAAGAGGGAATGCTGACATTGAGAGACATATGTTATCCGATTTGATTTTGTTTGGTAAAAAAAACAACAAAGAGTTGTATATTCATGTGTTATTTTAGTATTGTCAATGAAAGTTGAGCCTCCGACTTTTGTATGAGTGTACATGTGGGTATAATTTAAAATGCATGAGATGAAATAAGTTTGGGGGAGCTATGAAAATTGGGTTGTGAGCATGAATGACAAGAACAACAAGGGATTGAACAAATGGATCAAGTTATATTGAAAAAAATCAAATAAAATAGGTTGTTATTATTGCTATGAGTGTACACTTGAGTCAGATTTAAATTCATATTACACTTGTACCTTAAGCCAGACCACATTACAACCTAAAGAAAATACCATTGATCCTAAAAAGAGTTTGAACTGAGTAAAAGATAGAAAGATGAGAGAATTGAGAGGATTTGTGTACTTAAGTATTAGGAGATGATTTCTGTGAATGGAATGGCAACTGCAAATCACCTACAAAGTAGGAGGATTGAGATACTAACAGATGAGAGGATGAAGTTGAGGAAGAATGCATGATGAACTGAAAATCTAGACAACCTGAATGATACTAGAAACTTGTTAATTAGTCATAAACTAAAGGAATGGAAGATTGAGGTTACAATGATGAGTGAAAATGAATTTACTTCTATATGGTATAGTGTGTCAACTTAGATTAGAATCATTGTTTGGGGACGAACAATAGTCTAAGTTTAGAGATATTTGTTAGTTGCATAGCACACAAACTATACTACAGATGTTTTATGCATAATTTGCATGAGTTTAATAGGAAATTAATTGCATTTGTTTATATTTATTTACATATGCATTTAGAGCATTATTGCATGATTAGTTGCATATTAGCACGATTTAATGTTATTTATAGCATTTTTATGTGAATATAATGTCCGAGAAAGGTTTTGAGTGTTTATGTTGGATTAGAATGAACCAGAATAACAAATAATAACACGAGAGAAGTGAAGAACGGTTGAAAATATGGAAGATTAACTAGTTATTGCGGTCATAGTTTCGATGACCAAGGTAATTGGAAAAAAGCCAAAAAATTGCAGGAAAATCTGTCATATTGGTTACCACGGTAATCAACATAGTGACCGCGGTAACCACAACATGAATTTTATGAAAAAAATGATGATCAAGCACTAACCGTGATCCATGGAATGCTAAAAATCGTGTTTTCAACAAGGGATGAGGCTTACCGCAGTAATGCGATTAAGTTGTGTATTTCTAATTTTGTTTAGGGTTTTTAAGTGGTTTAATATAAATAGGAAAGTAGATTAGGTTTGATTCAATCTAGATTTCGAAAATACCTACCCTTGACGGCTGAACAGTAGTAGAATAAGAAGAACAACAAAGGATTGAAGATCAAGGATCCAGTTTTGAGTATGTTACCTTGTATTCATTATTCTTTTATGTTTGAACTTAATATAATGTCATGCTAGTTAATCTCTGAGTCTACGATGTAATTTCTAATGTAGGAACCTGAGATTTATTATTCCAATCAATTGATTTTAATGCATTATTTTATATTGTGTGTGTTTAATGTTTAATGTTTACTGGTCATAAACATTATGATCTCAAACTATTAAACTAACTTGGGAGAGAGATTTAATGGTTGAATTATCATAATATAGACTTAGATTAGTAGATTGACTAGAAGGTTGTCAACTGCTTAGGGGGTTGCACGTGATTAATGTTCATACGACATTAGGTTGTTAACTGTGCGCCTCGGAAGAGGGTATTAGGGAACAAGCCTGATAGGTATTGAGGTGCCTCAGGAGAGGGCCTTAATGATAAGTGCTAGAACTCGCAATAATATAAGTTTAATAAATTGGAATAGAAATTGAAGGTGAGAACAAAAGAATTCACTATCCTAGAAAATCTTTCAATATAGTTTTCGAAACAAATTTTTATTGTTTTTAGTTTTAATTCTAATTTGGATTCAAACAAATTTCAACTCTATTACGTGCCTTAATAAAGTGAATGCTAACATTATATTGGGATTTCAGATAATTGACTGAAATTTCGTTCCCTAAGGACAATATCCAATCTCTACCAGTTATTACTATTATGATCTCGTACACTTGTGGGGTTGCCAACACCCTTTCTCGATTTAGGATGTTGTCCAGGGATTTCTTTTAAAGCGAGCATCAACTTTCAAAGCCATTTTTCTAAAGACACTTTTCTAAAAATGTATCAATTATCAGGGACATATTTAAAATGGGGATCAGCATTCGAATAAATCCTAAACAAGACTATGTAAAAGTCATACACAGGAGTGGTATAATACCAATTCATAATCTTAAACTTAGCTTATTTCAATCGGAGAGATTTATCCATATTGATCAAATATAGATTAATCATATTAAGTCTACTCCTCTAGGATAATACCCACGACAATCCAATACGAATATATCGCGTCGGTACATGGAGGTTATAATAAAATTAAAGTAAGCATTCCTCGTGCATGCATATAGGTAACAAGATATCGAATAATTAGAATTTGATCATTATGCATAAGATATCAGCTAAATTAAATACATATGAACATAAAATGACTTTCATAATGTCTTAATGTCCTTCTAGATTTTATACATACATACAAACATTCAGGAACATTAACACATTACATTAATCCTAATAGTTTATTTTAATATCGTAAACAATTAACCACATCAATTATCTTAATAAGACAATAGAGAAAAAAATTTATTTTCACATATACTCGCATTTTAATTCTTTGAAATTCATAGTAGTCTTAATCTATTCGAGACTAGTATTGTTTTTTAATAATTTATGATAATTTTAATATTTTAGACTTAAATTTTCTTGATTTTCTAACTCAATATGGTTTTTTTATAAAAGGGTACTACTATTGTTATTAGTACACTGTTTGTACGCCACTACCATGCATAATTTTCTAATATGGACTTATCCAATATTGTTTTTTATTTTTAAAAATCATAATAACTAATTTTTATTCATCATTATATGACTAATTTTTTTTAAATTAATAAAAACTCATGTACATTTTGCACAATATTTCCACTTAACACTTATTATAAACACATAAAATCCTTATTTTACATTTGCTCTATTTTTTATAAGATTTTATTATTTCATAATTATTTTATACTAATTTTTTGTAATATAAAACTATAATTTCTCACCTCGAAATATTTTTATTTTCTTACTTTTACATTGTATAACTTTATTTTACCCAACATGTAATTTGTTTGAGTTGTGGGTTTTATTTTTCAATTCTTAGGCCATAATCTACAAGTGTATTTTATTATATTTTCAAGTGATTTTTTAGCTGCTAGTTTTACACTTGGAAAATGTTTGTTATTTTTTCTATATTTTTCTATTTCTGAAATATTATTTAATTTTCGAGTTGTAAAATTTATCTATAGATATTTCACAATTGTCTAATATATCTTGAGATATAAATGTGTGTTTTTTACATTATAATGCTATTTTTAACCTTATTTTTTGCCACCTAATTTAAGAAATTTTTTAATTAAACGTAATAATAATATTTTTATGGTATTTTAGTATTTACACTCTCTATTGTATTATTTTAATACCTTAAACTTTGCTTATGTAAAAGTGTATTCTAAAATAAATTTCTTTAAGTTTAGGGTTGTTCTGGCATTCAATCTATATTATAAATAATAATGCATGATTAACATAATCATATAGTAATCAAAATTAACTAGATTTTTATCATAAACGGTTAGATAAAAAATAGATAAAAAATATATGACATAAAAATAAAGAAAAAACAAAAAAATAAGGATTCAAATGCTATATCCTCATGCTTTTATCCTTATTGAATTGTTTTGGATAATTCGAGTGTACTAAAATCCCCAAGGTAACTCTACCTATTTAGAATAAGTCTTTGGATGACCTTCAAGATATTTTCAAGAGTTGAAGATGTGTTGAAAAAATATTTTAACAATGGCTAAAATATGAAGATTTGAGTGATTTTGAGTGTAGTTATGGTGAAGAAAAAAAAAAGAAGAAAGAAGAATATGTGTTTTTACTTACATTGAGGGTCTTGTTCCTTGATCTTCTTGTACTTCTTCTTAGATGTCTTAGGGATGTGAGACGAGATGAAGAGAAAAAATTCTTTTGGGAATGATTTGAATGAGCAAATGAAGTGGATGAAAATAATGTAGGGTTTTTTTAAATAGGAAATTGTTAAGTGTTAATGAAAAGTGTGAGAACAAATTTCGCCCCTTTGATCATTGTTTCATGGAATGTCTAAGATGAGACTCCTTGGGTAGCTAGGGTTTAATGATTCTTGCCAAAAGTAAAGAGATTACATAGGATGCAAGTTTTTTATTTCATTCTTCTTTTTCGAAAATAATTTGAATGAGAAATCTTCTCTACTCTATGAGTTATTTAATTATTAAGTCATTAATTGGAAATATTTTCTATTTTATTAATAATCATGGATAATCTGCATTTTGATATCTTTTTTAATTTTAAATTTCAATCTTTTTGGCGCCTAATTTTTTTAATCAATGATCTTATGGTCTTTGATGAAACTTATTCCGTGAGATCACTATTAAAATTTTATCACTTGTTTGATTGAATATAGTGTGCATTATTTATTAAATAATTTAATATACATTATATTGATCTACAATCATTTTTCAAGATTATCACTAGTTTATTCTCTTTAATTTATTTTTTCAATAAGTTAATCATTAGTGATTATTTCCATACAAATGTTATTGTTATTATTTTTTATTATTATTTCAAATGTGATCAATTGAGGCTCCAATTTGAAACCTCTTGTTTTAAATATACTATTTTAACCAATTGAGACATTGAGTCATTCATGAAAATAAAATATTTTATTTTTTTATTATTAGGGCTCTTGAATTTATATTTTAAATTTTATTTTTTTCTCAAGACCTATCATCTCGTATGAGTATTTATAAATAAATACATATTATTTATTTATTTATTTATAAATTTTGAGAGTAAGTAATATTTATAATATTTATTCGTTATTTAAAAACTCTTAAAATTTTTTTGGGTATAACATACTAAATTTATGATAATTGTAATAAATACATTTCATATTAATATATATATATATATAGTTTAGGATTACATATAATATATATTTATATATATTATCTTAATGGTCATGACCTACAACCCAACTCGATAACGATCGGGTCATTATAGTGTTAATTCGAGCAACTTGACATTCATTTAAATTCGACCTAACCCTAGCTGAAATGGTCAAGTAACTTACACCCCTACCTTCAAGTACTGTGAGAATGTGGGGTCATGTGCACAATGTCATAGATTACCAGGCTTGTCCGTGTGGTTTTTTGTAGTCCATAAACTACCTTTGATGTTGTCTATCCTACCCAATGTTGATAAAAGACTAAAACGTTGTTTAAAATGCTTAATGTCTAAAGTGTGTGCATAATATATTTTTGTATGTTTTTGTTTACTTTGATAATATACTTATTGAGCTTGTAGAGCTCATCCCTTCTTTTTTATTAGATGTAAATATATCATAGTCAAGGTTTGGCAATAGACCATTGATTTTGTCTTTTGTTTCTTGGTTTCTTTTAATTTTATATCTGATGTGGAACATGTTTTGTTATTTTCTAAATTGTATTAAATGCTCTAATTGGAAATGATCAACTTTGATGTATGCAATGCATGCCCTAACTGGATAAAGGCAACTTTAACTGGCATGTGGGGCCCACTTTATTTAGGCAATTTGATCATTATTAATTTATTATCTTGGATTTTAATTGAAACTTTGTTATGTGAAAAACTGATTTCTATGTTCTAATTTGGTTACATAATCCTACCATTAATGTTTTGAAAAAAAATACATAACAAGAAAGACAATAGCATGTCCCTTAAAATAAGGTCTAACTATATTTTCACATGAAATATCAATCTTTTAATCACAAACATATGTTTTGATTGTGATTAAATTTTCTATTTAATTTCGCTGTAAAGGAAAAAGTTTTGAAAAGAAAAGTTAAACTAAGGTTTTATGATAATAAAATTAGATTTTTGAAAAGGTTAAGAATAGAAGGCATTACAATTAATGAGTGCAATTGAAGTTAGTTACTTGCCAATAACTTGAGACAATCAATTTTACGAAAATTAATTTTCATAACATATAGACATATATACTTCTACAACTCATTCTTATTATTTAACAATGTTTATTTATCAATCATAACACTTGTTGAATCAGATTGTGAACCCGAACTAGGCCTCATACTACTCGTGGAAATAGGATTGAAGATGTTGACATCCAGTTGGTGACCTTTGGCATTTTATTAGGTTCAATGATCACATAATACTTATCATATTTCACCAATTCAATACTAAGTTTGATGAAGACGAACATTCTCTTTATGACTTCTAGACAAAATGTTAGTCGATAAATGCAGTACAACCCACACACATTTTGTAGGAAAGTTGTTGATATATCAATACTGATGTTGCTGATATATCAACAACATATATATAAACTCTGATTTCACCGATATATCAGTGGTATCAATGCCGATATATCAACAGTATCAATGTTGATATGTCAACAACATAACATAATTTGTAAGAAAGTTGTCAATATACTAGCGGCATAAAAAGCACTTGAAATGTCCATGTGAAATGTTGTTGATATATAGATAAAATCCACATGTGAGAAGTTACTAATATATTGATACTAGTATTGTTGATATATTAGTGAAATATGTTAAACACAAAATTCAAGTTATAATACATTTTAATGATGCCTTTGGATACTATGATATAGTTATTAGCATCAATACGAAGATGAATAATAAGAAATGGTAAAAAAATCAAATGATATAAACCATTATCTCCAATTCATTGTGATTTGAATCTTGCCAAATGAAAATGAGAAGATGCCATAAAATCAACAAAAGTTGCGGAGGATATGAAGAAAAAGAAAGATAATTGTTAATTGCATAGTATACTAACTATATTATAGGTATTTTGCATATGTTCTGCACGGGTTGAGCAGGAAACAAGATGTATTTACTTACATATAGGTACTTAAGCATTAATATAGGTATTTGCGCATCATTCACATAGTTAGAAAAGTTTCAATATGGTTTTATACATTTATGCTTGTGATTTGATGCCAGAAAAAAGTCCCTAACTGTCTATGCAGGTCCTGCTTAAGTAAAAACAAATACACAGGGGATAGAAGAAGGAAGAATACCCAAAATAGCAAGAATCCATTGACTACCGTGGTAACCAAAATGTGAAAATAAGAAAAAACCCAAACCAAAACACTACCACGATAATCAAAATGATCAAGTGTCGTAGGAATACACTACCGTAGTAGCCTACCATGGTAGTGCAAGGATTTGACAGTTCCCAGAATTACTGGATCTGTGTTTTGCCAGGACTACCGCGATCAACTATCATAATTATGTGAATTAAAAAAGGCAATTTTAGTTCTTTTCATGTGTGTTAAGAAGTCTTGAGTGTAGGGATATAAATAGATAAGCATACGAGGGTTTTAGGGAGTCTTAGACAAAGTACGGAGGGAGTTGGAGCAAAGAACAGAGAAAAGCAAGAAAAAGGCAATCAAGTATATAGTATGATTTCTAGTGTTTCTATCTCTTTGTTCAATACTCTCTACACTATGTGAGGCTTAACATTTTAATTCTAGGATGTAATTTTGATTGTAAGAACCCTTAATTCTATATTTTGATTAATCTATTTTGATGTTTTGTTCTATACTTTATGTTTTTATTACTTTCTATTTACTGGCTATAAATAGGAAGATATTAGACTGTAAACTAACTCGAGAGAAATGTTTGATGGTTTGATCATTAACATATAGACCTAAACAGATCAATTGAAATGGGAGATCGTTGATTTTATAAGAGGTTGCACGTGAAAACAAATTTTACTACATTAGTTATTTTACTCTACACCTCGAGAGAGGATATTATGAACGTAACTAATAGATATTAAAATAACCCGGGAAGGAGTTTTAATTAAAAATGTTAAAACCTACAAAACTATGAGATAGATTAATTCAAATAAGAATTAAGGGGGATTACATGAGATTTACTATCCTATAAACTTGATTGATATAGTTTTTAAATCCAACATTCTTTTGATTGAAATTCGATTTAAGCTTACAACATTCACAATTAACTTACAACCTTGATAAAATTGACACCTATGGTAGATTGAGCTTTAAGATTGTTGGCATTTAACTGTTCTTTGAAGAAGATATCTGGTTTATTAACTGATTATTACAATTACGATATTGTGCACTTGAAGTGTCACCTACAAAGATTCAAATAACAATGAAACATCGACGCCAAAGATAACTAATATAGCAACGATTTGATATGTAAGGTCGATCTTCATCTCTTTCAAGCAAAGTTGTTGGCAATATTGTTGAACTTAGAAGTTAAATGTGGGTTACAATATATTGAATGAGTGTATTGTTGTTATTTCTCACAGGCACCACGTACAAACAAAGAGAGATGTTTTTTGTCATTTCACATTGCCAAAAGAGTTACAATTATTTATTTATAAGCAATAGTTTGTTCTTACAAAATTAAATTTTTGGAAGATCATTTTTGTAAAATTTTCAACAATTTGTTCTATTTTTTTGGTATGAAAATCATTTATTTTTTAGAAATAATAAAAAGTCAATTTTGTTGTGTTCTATTTGTTTTAGATCTTGGACCTTTTATCTTTTGCTAACCTCTTTGCAAACTTTGACACTTATTATTATTATTATTATTATTGGCCTTTTGACAATATCTTTATTATTTTTAGGTAGTGTGATTACTTTTGAGTTTAAGTTTTATAAATGTAAATACGGTGACAATCAAATTAAATGTTGGTTGCTTTGAACTCAACCAGCAAACAACTAGGACTTGGTAAAGAAAAAAGTAACCATATTATTTTTAGGAGGGGATATGAATTTCTCTTCTCGTGAGTTAAGCAACCTCCCAGCTAAGGACATCGTTAATGGGGGCCTTTTTAGGTTCATTGAGCATCGATGTGGCCAAATGCCACATTAGGACGTTTGACCACATAATATAATATCTTTCCACATTTTGAATTATTTAAATGCTTAAAGGATGTCAATTTTTTTTTACTAGCAGTTGTAAATAGTAATTTAAAAAAAAAAATTCTTAACTATTTGATATGAAGTGCAATCTCTAATGTTTTAAATTTGTAAAGTAATTTTTTTTAAAATATTATCGTTGAATACAATTGTTTTAATATTTTAATTAAAAAATTATAAATATCACTTTCATTTATCAAAAAATCTTCATTCCCTTAATAATGAATTTTCATATTTATTATTTCTTCAAAATTATTTCTCTACCTTCGATCATCCATTTTCTCATTATTTACCATTTTTTTCATTGTGGTTTGTCATATAACAAATCTATTTGGTAATTCTTTATTTTCCTAGTGTCCAAACACCAATAATTCTCAAACTCCTCAAAATTTTTCTTGTCCATTTTTTACCACAAATGTGAAATATGCAAAATTTCTACCTTCCAAATATTTCAAATACTAAAAAATTTCCTTACCCTAATTTTAATATTTAAAATCAACAATGATTTCAATTTTCTTTTCATATATATTCCTCACCAAAACATTTTTCTCATTTTAAGTCATAAGTCAAAATGATCATTTATTTCTCAATTGCTAAAAAATTAAAATTAGCTTTCTCATACGCAACCTAAAAATTTAATTGTGATAAGTTTCATATTTGATTCTTAAATTATGTTATTTTCAACACAAACAGCAAAGAGAACTTTATTTATTCGAAAGTGTCGAGGAATGATATTGTAGACAAATGCCAATTGTGGAGTATGAAAGATGATTATATGTTTGTGGGTGTTTATTAACAATTTCAATTGATGGTATTGTGGATGACGAACAAAATAATAAAACATTTTGAAAATGAGTTATAAAATACTTAATGCAAATCTCAAGTTTAGTCCAGGTAAAAAATTGAATTATGTTACACAACACTAGTATTAGCTTATTCTAGTTGTTAACAAATTTAATCAAGTGTACAACAAATTGTTGGTAGAACATTATAGCAGTTGCAGTGATGACCAATTAAGTGTCCTTGAGCTATCCATACAATACTATCAATAATCTATAAAGCATTTTACCTACGACGATGTTTTAGTGATATTGAAAGGTAATTCAAATGGAGATCAAGAACTTCTTAGCACTGGTCAATAAAAGAAAATAACAATTAATGACTTTAGTGCCTATGCATCTTTATCAAATGTAAATATACGTCTTGAGGTTGACGATGATGTAGTTGGAGTTTATCCAATTGGTCAAAAGGCGTCAAAGAGATAAAATAAAAAGCAAAGAAAAAAGGAAAGGATAATGAGATAGATAACTCTACTATGTAGAATTTGAGATAGCTACCAATTATCAAATATAACGATGGATACAACTCATATGAACGTTGAACAACATGAGAATTATTGTATGATTTATAATGTTATAAAAATAAAATATAATAATTAGTAGTCAATAGTGCACAATGTTATTGCACTAATTATTAACTATTGTGTCGATTATTTAATTTTGTGTTAACTTAATTTGTTTTTCATCAAACTAGTTGTTACAAATTTAAAAATTAGTTGTTAAAAGCTTACCATTAAAAACTAGCTGTTGAAAACTATATGTTAGAAATTAGTAGTTGAAAAGTAATCAATAGAAACTAGCTGTTAGAAATTAGTTGTCAAAAGATCTTTATAAACATGGAGAATGTTGTTGTCATACGTAAATCTCCACTAAGTCGGAGCAATAAGAGTTATATAGATGAATGGATCTTGCCCATTCAAAAAAAATCAAATAATTTTTAATCAATGAGAGTTTGGATGAAATGTGTTTCTTCCTATTAGAATGATAAAGACAACTTCAAAGTAAAACAACATCTAGCAGTTGTCTAAGATGACAAAGACATTTTAATCGAAATCTTGAAGCAGGATGTAACAGTTTGAAAAAAAAAATGAATGAATGAATTAATTAATTCATTTCTTTAGTTATTAGAAGAATTAGTTAATAAAAAATATATATATAATTTATTTATTCTAATCTTATTTTAATAATGAGCCACCTATCCCCTACTCTCTATTTATAATTAGCTTATTAAATTTTATAATCTTTTTTTGATAATAAATCTTAATAATGAGTCATCTATCTCCATTCCCTTTCTCTAATTCGCTACTTAAATTTTAATAATCTTCCTATAACCACACTCTCTCTAATTGGTTCATTAAATTTTCTAATTCTATCTTCATCAACTCCATTGTCATCACTTCTCTATCCCATTCACCATAAAATGAAATCCTCTCTTATTCCCTTCACCCCTAGTTTACTTCATTCTTTTATGCAAATTCTAGCTGGTCCAAATCAAAGGAAAATCTCACTAAAAGTGAAGCAAATACATTGATTTGCAAGGTAAAAAGTTTTTAGATTCTTAATCTTGATGTTTTCTTCATTTTTTTCTCATCTTCTTACCCAACATCAAGCCTTGAGATTCTCACCTAATTCCAACATTAAATTAGGTCCTTAGATCATATCAAAAGAATCTAAGAAGCCTCTTTGAAAGACTCGTTATCAACTAGGCAATTCGGAGCAACAATAGTAATGTATAACCATTCTACTTTATTTTAGTGTTCTTTCTTTTCAACCGTTCAATCTAATGTGTTAGGATGATATATATCCATAAAATCAAGGGAAAAAAGGGGTGTTGTTACATGCATATAAATGAGATTTGAATATAGTGAATTGATGTGTAAATGATTTAAAATATGAAAACAGCTTTAAATTTGATCAAGAGCTGTTTCATAAATAAATTTTGGTAGAAATGTAATTTAGCATATGAAAGAGAATAACTACTAGTGTAGATTAGATGAGTATAACATAATAATGTAAATGCTTTAATTAAGAATTTCTAACAAATTAACTTGGTGGAAATCGATGTTAAAAATTACACTAAAATATTAAATTTTACAAAATTAGTGTAAGAAATAAAAATCATAAATTAGGGTATATGTAAATGCTAAAAATTAGAGTGAATTGAAAACAAATAAATAGATATTTTAGAAAATGACAACAAAGGGCTGTTGGAATTTTTATAAAAAAAAGTTGCTAGAATTTTTATAAAAAAGGGAGATAAATTAGAACTTTTATTAAGTATATTTGTTAATGGAAAATAAAAAATAGTGAAAAAACTATATTTATTATATTATTAATTGTAATGCCTGAAATTCGAGTAAAAAGTTTTACTGTTCAAAATACGGTACTGTAGCGTGTACTGCTTTGTCGGCAGACAAAAGAACTTTCAGCGATTATTGTAGCTACAGTAACACATTGTTTGCTAGTGTTCATTTTTGTCATTTTATGTCAAAAAAATCTATATAAATCCCTCCCCCCCTCCCTTCTCATTCTAAAAACTCATTCTAGCAAAAAAGTAATTTATTTACTTACTCTCTTTTCTTCTCTTGTTTTTTGGTTGTTCTACATAACAAATATAGTAGTAGGAAGGGGAAAACCCCAATTTTTGCATAGCAGTAGTGAAGCTTTACTTTTAGACACCTCTTTTAAAGCAACTGGAGGGCTTTACAAATCAAAACAAGTATAATAACTCTGTTTAGGTCTTTATTTAAGATTTGAGATATCTTTTATCCATTTTAGTATGTATTATTGTTCACGTATACGTCGTTTGCTGTTTACAAGTACGTCACTGTTCACGAGGTACTATTCATAGGGTACGATTCACTATTACTATTTAGCACTGTTCACAGATACGTATTGTTCATATATACGGTATTGTTTATATATATGGTACTATACACATGTACTGTTCATAAAAAGTTATTAAATCACATTTTCAAGACGTAGATCCTGAAGACTAATAGTCAAAAACTCGAAACAAGTTGAAATAACAACGTCAGGATTCAGGAGAATCTACTATTGAGGTAGAAGTGATTACCTTACTCCCTAGTATTATTTGAATTTTAATGTTGAATATGTGATGTTTACATTGTTTGAATGCCTAGAAGCATGCTAGGATGCTGATTAAATGATTTGTGAATGACATAAATATATGAATGTTAGATTAACATAAGTTATATATCTATGTTCAGTGTTTACATGTTTTCATACTTCTATGAAATGATTGTTGTCATATTTATACTTTAGAAAATGATCAGCATGATTACGTTATTGTACAATGATGCTTTATACATAATAAAATGTTTGTTGATACACAAGCAAAGATAAATTTAGAGTTGAACCACATACCATCGCAGTGGTCCATGGGGAATCACTGTGGGTGTTCTTGGTATAAAGAACAATGGGTTTGCTCCTAGTTCCCGATGATAGAACTATGGGTGTGACCCTAGTGATGGAGCGATGGGTGTGACCCTAGTTCTTGGGTTGGGTGATGAGTGTGACCATATCTCATTAGAATCTGACATATAGTGCAGTTTCCTCGTCTCTTCCGATATGATAAGAAAACATCAGGGTTAGACCCTTCGGTTTAATTAACGACTGTCGATAACTAAATGTTTGAAATGCTTAATGAATGATAAGTATTTGTATGTTCAGTGTTTGATTTAAATAATACTATTGATGTACTGTGTATGATTGTTGCTTACTTTATGTGCACACTTTTAAATAGGTAAAGAGATGCAAAAATGCATTCTTTAGATGATGAATGAATAATATGCAACATAAATAAACCCTAGACATAAAGC
>JAJIYU010008875.1:0-17525 GCA_030144865.1 Tinospora cordifolia | reverse complement strand
ATTGGGGATGCAACTCTCCTATGGTAGCTCCAATTTGTCAGCCATAGCACCTTGGTGGAACTATGTTTGGCAACAATGAGTTGTCAATAAGGGTGAAGCTTCAACCAAACCAAATTTCCTTCTGCAAAGAATACATAGTAGTGGCAGTCAGAGTAGGTGAGCTTTGTGTAATGTTGAGCTTGCAAGAGGTCTCATGCAAATTGTAAAACAATCGACTGTTCTTGAAGATTGCAATGCACAACTTTCACTCTTGTCAACCCCGCCACATAATTCAGCAACCATGGGGAATCTTAGCCATAAACAATTAGTAGCTTGCAAGGAAGAGTGGAAATAGGTATTGTAACAATATTCAACCCATGGAATCCATACCAACCAACAACGTTGTTTATCTCCGATGAAGCAACAAAGATATATTTCTATAATACAACTGACAACGTTAGTCTTTCCATCGGTCTGAGAATGAAGCCAATCTCATGCCTGATTGATGAAACAACTCCTTTTGATAGAGTCTAGTCAAAACTTTATCTCTCTCTAAGGCAATTGCTATAGGCAACCCATGTTAACAGAATAATTCCTGAAAGAAAATATGAGCCACAAATATGATGATAACATGATGAGCAGTGGGAGGAAGTGTGCATGTTTAGAAAAATGTTCAACAATCACCAAGAGGACTGATTTTCACTAAACCATAGGTAAACCTTCAACAAAATCCATTAAAACCTCGGCCCACATTTATTCTAGTACTAGAAGTGGTAGCAATACTCCAATCAAATGTAAATTTTCCCACTTATTTGCTGACTCACAAAGTAACTCTGCACAAATTCCAACAACGTCTACCTCATCCCATCCCAAAAGAAATCAACTCCCCCATAATTGTAGCAACTTTTGCGTTCCTTCATGGGCCATATCTCGGATGCTAGAGAGAATAACAGAGACTAGGGAATAAGTAGGCAACAAGTAAACCTTTCCACAGAAAAAAATGTTAGGTCATCTTTTACCTCCCACTCTAGGTTTATATCACCCTTTTCAATGTGTTCTCACAGCTTGTGCAAGGTCTTAGATGTGGCCACCTCATTGCAGAAAGCATCACTAAATGGTTGCCCGCAAAAGGGAAATGGCAAGAAGTTAGTGTTCTCATCCTCACACATGGAAAGGGCTCGCGCAACCCAATTAAGTCATTTGAACTTGTATTCCACTTTGAGATCAAAGCCCATCAGCTTGCTAATTCAATTCTATTGTGAGGAAGTCGTTAGGCGTCATTCCAACAAGTAATTGAGGCTATAGTGATCAATGCATATGTGAAAGTGCTAGCTCCAAATATACAGTCTCCAATGGCTAACAGTCTTAGCTAGGCTAATTAACTCTCTTTCACAGGCAACAAGTTGACAGTGTCAATTGCCTAACTTCCTGCTAAAAAACACAATTGGGTGGCCTTGTTGCTGCAAAACCGCCCCGATGCTGCTACTCAATGCATCACACTACACTATGAACTCTTGAGAATTAGCAACCACAACATTAGGGCTTCACAAAGGGCCTTCCCTTTAAGATGCTGAAGGTTGAGTCAGCTTGGTCATCAACATGATAAACATTCTTCTTAAGAAAGCTTGTAAGGGATACTGCCAACTACCTATAGTCCTCGATGAATTCTCGGTAGCAAGGCTCAGTCTATGAAGCTCTAAAGAGCCTTGGCTGAAGTAAGGGCAGGTCCCACTAACACCTTAATTTCACTCATATTGGCCTCCACTTCATTGCCATGAATCACACAACCCAAGAATGTGACTTGAGCTTCCGCAAACGTGCACTTGGTCCATTTAAGAAAAGACAGTGGCTTCATAGTGAATCAAAAACCAAGCATACATGTTGTATGCACTTGAGTTATATGTGCTTTATGCATGTCTTGTTGTACATCATTATGTCATCAAAGAACACTACGACGAAATTATGTCATCCAGTGACATCTTCTGCAAGTTTCTTTCAAATTCCAAGTGGCAAAGTCGTCCACCCCATCAAGAGCTACTGAAAGATTATTGTCTTGGCTATCTGGTATGGCTTGGGAAGAAAGAAATTTTCGAATCTCCAAGGAGAAATGTCAACCCATGGAGCTTTTGTGGGAGAGATCCCAAGTTTTGTTTGCAACATGGGTTACAATCATTGGAGTGGCTATAAGGGGTATAGTTTTGGTCAATGGATCTAAAATTGGAACAATATTCTTCATACTTTGTAATGATTCTCCCATGCATGGATAACTCATCCAACATTGGAAGAAATACTTATCCTTTAATTATTATAATATTCTAGTTTATTCAAAATAAAGTACAAGATGCCTAGGTCTAAACATGAAACAGTAGAAAATGGGTGGTGTCATATTGGCTTTTTAGAAGGTAATAAAATCTTTTTATATGTGAATACCATTCTTCCCGTACAGAGGATTACTACAAAGACAATAATGTGCTAGAAATCTCTTAGACATCTAGGCACGAACTCATCAGAAAAGGTCCATAAAGCAGGATCATTGGGGAATTGTAACTAAAACTGGCAGTGAGTCTCCATGTGATTCATTATCTCAAAGTGATAATAACATGCTAACCCGCGGTGACTCACCACCACTTTAAAAAAAAAAAAAAAAAAAAAAAAAAAAAGAAACAAGTTACAGTATCATTACGTGAATAAGTATGCATAACTGTGTACAGTTATGCATATCTATCTGCATAATTTTTCCCCATTATGTGTCCTCCTTGGGTACATATGTCTATAATTTTCCACATTAATTCAGTATACTTCACTCTAGGCATGAACCAAAGGGAAAATATGCATGGATATCGACAAAAAAAAAATTGTATCAGCCACAAAGAAACGTGTCTTTAAAGTAAAGTGACCAGTCGTCACATTAAGATGAAACAAAGTCAGTGAAGATGACAAGTACAAACATAAAATACAGAATCAATGCTTCTAGTAAAAGAAGCCTAGAGCTTATTTATGATTACTACTTACAAACAATGCTTAAATACTAAAAAAGAAATATCAATAGCCACCACACTGTACGCGCAAGCATGCACAGATACACAGATATCCAGCATCAACTGAAATTAGAACATTGTACCTGTGGCTCACATGCAATAATATATTGACAAAGTAGACCTTTGTCTTTAACCATTGTATCATCAAGAAAATCAGCAATTCGCCTAGCAGTGGTCACAGCACATGACTTCTGCTCTCCATAATCTGCTAAGGATTTACTCATGGTACTTGATTCTGATATGTAGTCAAGCAACTCGCTATCAGCAATATCAATACCTTGATTCTAACAGATAATATCAACAGTGAGGAGTAGCCTATTTGAAATTGATTCAATATCCATAGCAAAAAATTAAAAAAAAAAAAAATTAATGCTTCAAACCATATCTGTAGAAACCTACATCAAGAAGATCAAGCCAACGATTAGCAACAGAGGCAACTGCATCATAGCATTCCTCCAATGTTTTCCCATTTAGAAACTTTTCAAACACCTCAGCCTGCACTCAAGAAATATAGTTGAAGATAAGAAGCAAACCAGACAAAATGAAGACTACGTGAAAAGTAGCAAAATGCCAACATCACATTGTATACTGTTCACAAAAGCTCAGTCTTGCTAAATAATGCCAAGGGAAGCTCAACGAACTCTACTGACAAGATTTATTGCAGTTAAAATATATCCAAGATATCCTTTCAATATATATATATCCAAACAGAAATTCCAATAATACATGAGAAACTGCTAAAAAGTTGGGCTAAATGTGTATAGCATACTAAGTTCTCCTTTTTATTAAACCAATACACTTAATGTTGTTGTTTCTTTTAAAAAAATAAAATAAAATAAAATAACATATTGAAAAGACAATGAAACAATATGAGGACAAGAAGTCAGCCCCACTGCAACTTCTAAAAAGAAGCAAGAAACAATTAGCAAAAACTAACAGGAAGAGTGGAGGGTTGGCATAGTGGCATGTTATGGAAGAACAAGAATTTATGCACGCATATGAACCTTAGGGAGCTAACTCTAAACATACATTAATAATTAATCCAAACTATGAAGATTTTACTGATGTGTGGAAATTATTTAGAAGCACAGCTGATGGAAGCAAAAGACAGTGGCATTTAGAAGGATAATGACGAACTTTCACAATGAGCAAATGACTAAGAATTATGCAGGAAAAGAAAAACCAAGTTGTAGTCCAAACCCCCAGTAAAACAGCTTTTACAGTTTTCAAGAAATGGCAAAAAGATTAAATAACCATAAACGTATAAATTAAAAATTAAACACACCACCATATATAAACAAAATGTACCTGAAACACTTTGATGAGCTTCAGCTCACCTCTACGCTTGATCTCAAAACCTTTAAGCTCTGCAAGGGTCCCATCATCATTGAAAACAGCATACCGCTTCTTGATTAAAACCCCTTCTTCCTTTGAAGCAGGGAGTATCATCGCCTATCCAAAAGAAGATTCAGATAAACAGTCTGGAACAAGATAAGGAAAAAACGAACACAAGATGGAGTGACATCTTAACATTCTAAGTTCACCTTGTATGGTCCATCAACTTCAAATTCAATCGAGCATTCACTGTGCGTTGTATAGGTCTTATTGACTGGATCTCTAAGTGTCTGGTTAAAAGTAGGCATAGATTGAGTATGGTAAGTTTTCATGCACAACTGACTCCTTTGAATTACAATAGATAACAACAAAAAAACAAGAAAGTTAAATCAGTAGTGAGAATATTCTTGGAAGGAGTTCAGAGAACAGGATAATAGGCCTCACTCATCACCTGGTATTGATCATTAGTATTGTTTCTTGCAACGTCAACATTAAGCATCACGCAAGGATATGAGATTGTCAGTTTTTTCTTCAAGTCACTGCAAAATAGATTCATAGAAGTGTCAGCATTGCCGCCTTTGAGCACTGAAAAAAAAAAGTTCAAGAAGAAAATTTGCTTGGGGGTAGAGGGAATAGAGAGAGAGAGAGAGCCTTTCCCTGAATACAAAGGAGAAGCTTGCACAGAACCCTAAGTATAATATGACTTATGAACAGTAATTAAATCAAACTGATTTGATACTAAATCTACACTGCATAATCAGGATGATTTCTTCTAAAACCCATCAGTTACGCCAAGATCAATGGGTCTTTGGACCTATTCATAATTTTATAGAGAAGTATATTTCCTTTTTCCATTTCTATTTTTTCAGTTTCCTCATTTAAATATATTTGTCAATAGTATGCCCCAAACACATGTCCAAGCAATTTTTTAATTTTTGTCATCGAAAAAAGATCTTACATCATAAAATGTACTTGTGACTTTGCTTCATAAGGAATTTGCTTGCAGTTTGATGTGTGTTTCTATATGATTTTGTAACTATACAATTACACATTTAGTAGGGATGCAGGAAAGACTTATAAGGAAGAAGAACGCTCCATTTGCAGATGAAAGTTATCAGCAACGTTACTATTCAGGTAGTGGGCTCAAATGTAGGCACGTCTAGTGGTCAAACACATGTTCATTCTCAAACTACATGATATTAAACTCGAGTAATAAGTGTTTGATATTTGACTTGGAAACTTTAACAAAAGCTATTTTCATTCTCAAGTCTACGTTCTTTCGTTTGTTTCCTTTCTTCTTCCATTTCTTTCAGTGGGATATTTTAGTTGGAAACTCAGACAAAAGCTATTTCATTCTCAAGTCTACATTTTTGCTTCGGTCCTTTTTTTCTTCTGTCATTTGCAGATATGGGTTATCAACAATAATACTACTTAAATAGTGGGCTCAAGTTTAGGCACATGTTTAGAGGTCAAGCACATGTTCATCCTCAAACTACATGATATTAAACTTGAGAAATAAATGTTTGATATTTCAGTTGGAAACTTGGACAAAAGCTATTTTCATTCTCAGTCAATGTTTCTTCTGTTTCTTTTCTTCTTCCATTTCTTTTTTCCTTTCCACCTGTTCTTTTTTTTTTTCTCTCTCACAAAAAGTTTTGTTCTTTCTTCCATATTTTCTTCATCTTTTTCTTTTAGCCCTAATCTTCTTTTATCTACCCCTCTCAAGTTGTTTTTTTTTCTCCTTACCCATTGCATTACCACTTGCTAGTCATTCTCTTCTTTTTCATTTTATACTTCAGGGAATCCGCATGGCAATGTTCAAAGACGGCTAATAATTCCCAAACCCACCTAACCAGACAGCTTCAGGTGGATAAAATTTCCACCCAAACCAAGCCACGCACAAGACATCACCCATCCAACCAACACTGCTATTGAGGTAGAGCAAATTATTATCCCACGTAATAATAAAACATCATTTCTTATAGGGGTTCTAAAATGAGAATAAATTTAATTTTGAAATAAATTAAGAATGTCACAAAGATAATAAAGAAACAGCAATAGTAAAAAATAATAATAGTAATAACCAAACGCAAACAGAATAACAGAGGAATATAAATATAAAACAAAAATTTTAACAAGAAACAAAATATCCTTTAATACAAAGAGGCGTCTACTAATTTAGTGATGTCCTCTAATTGCCAAGAGGCCCTTGCTAAATGCTCATTTGAGTAGCAACTAGAATCAAGTATGTCGTTAGCAAGAGGGGGTATTTATAGGAGAGTTTCCACTCCTACATAATTAGCAATTCCCATAGATCTTAGTCCCACATCATTACAATGAGGGAATGTGGAGGTGATTCCTCCCACATAAGTACGCCCTGCCCCCTCCAACCTCCTTTGTCTCTAAATAATTTTCAATGTCCATGCCCTATCAAGGTTTGTGGACTTGCATTCTCATTTCTTGGGAGCCTTAGAAAAAAGTGTTTTTATGACTATTCAAGTAAATTATATCCTATATCTGTGGATATTATATGGGAATACTAATTAAAATTAGGTAGGTGGATCTCCAACCAAGGAAACCAATGTTTAACCTGACCTTTTGTCTGATTTGTTACACAACCTGCTCAATCTAATAGATATAACCAAATTTAATTAAGTCAAGTCAATAGGTTGTAGAGTTGGCAAGTTGAGCTTTCAACCCTTTCTAAAGATGTAAGTAAGAGATGTAAAGGTTACCTACAAAAATTGGGCCTAACACTAATTGCACAGGCAGGAGAATATAGAAGAGTGGTTACTAGGACTTCAAGAAGAGAAAATGGCAAATAGCAGGCAGTGCGCAAAGGAGGAAGAAACATGTTGACGCGGCAAATGTGCAGTAGAAAGAGGAGGAATAGACAGTGGTAAAGAGGCACAAAGATACAAACAAAAGACCGGGATGCATCACCAGAGACTTCATATACCAAAATGACAACAATGTATACAACTTATCCAACAAACCATAGAAAGGTCTCAATGGACATCTACATTCGTGGCAATACGACAATACTGGCAAGGCATTTGGCATTTCCATTCCTTTAACACTATATTTAAAGGATTTTACATATGTGCTTCTAGCAATAGTATAGATGTCATAATATAGGAAGTAACAAGAGTTAAAACATATTACATTGCATTAGAACATCTTACTGCAACGTGATTGGAAAAGAGAGTCAAGAAAGCATAGGAAGCTCCTAGAAACAGCATGTTCAAGCACTCCTTAAGACGAAGGAATTATTCAATGTTCGTGAAGTCTTACATAGACAAACCAGGAGATTTTTTAGGACCTATGAAAGTGTTACAAAGTCTTCAATGGAGCATTTTCGTACCAGATGAGAGGTTTTGTGGAGCATGGAACAGTCTTGGGATGGCCTTGAACAGTACTTTGAATCAAGGAGGAGACAGGGCGACAAAGGAAAACACCTCGTCGAGCACAACCGATAGCTAGTATTACAATTTACAAGAAAGATTTAGGAGGACAAGCTCAAGAATATCCTTTGTCAAATGAACAATAGAAATGAGACCAAGGGTAAGAGACAGCAAACAAGAAACAGCTTCAAGTCGAACCTCCAAGAATGACAGAGTTTTGGCAAAACAAGATATTCAAAGCGAGAAGTTCCTCGTTACAAGATACTCGGGCTGGTCCCCACGGGAGGACCTAGAGGCAAAGTTAAAATAGATCACAGAACAAGAAATGTGGCAAGAACATTGATATATTACTTCAACGGAAAGACGGTCAAGAAAATATCAACCAAGAGATTCTCCAAGTTTCGAGGTGATTTTTGCATTGAAGAACAAGATGATAATTATATCGGGCAAAACTACCCAGAGTTGTTGAGAAGGAATCTAGCCAAAACAATGGAACATGGTGACTTTTGGAAAGGTTGTAGAGGAGTGAGGTGGCTTGCTAGTCATTGTGGAAGAAACAATTTAAAACAAATCCATGGAGATAGCCACGGTGAAAGTTCATGGTTATCAAAGCGGTTTCAACTGAGGTGTCTAGCAATTGATGATGAAGATAGGGTCCTAGAGCTCAAAATCTCTTATTTGTAAAGAAGATGGTGTTCGGAAGTAGAGATTCGAGAAGGCAAGAGCATCACCACAAAAAACGATGCTCTCAAGGCAACTCAGAGAGGTGTAGAACAGTGACCAAAAGTGTGGCCGCCAACGAGCTGACTAACAAGGAAGATGTCATGAAGAAGCGTCATGGCAAAAGAAAGCATGAAATCCCTGCACCAGGTATCTTAGTGTCAAACTCGCAAGAGGCAAGTCTTGTGATGTGGCCATGTCTGTGAAGGGCTATGAGAAGCACATTCAAACATTGGCAATTCATGAAAAGTGGGTCCATTGAAAAGCTCGCTCGGTGGGGAACCAAGGAAAGCTAAACCAAATCTCACAAGCTCAAGAAAAAGCACCACGGGCCTAGATGGCAAAAGATTAGGAAACTCTAAGGAAGATGAAAGCTAAAGGCCTAGATGTCCAACACAGGGTTGCTAACTATGATCCCTGCTTAAAAGTGATTTAGAGCTCCTAGGGCCAAAATGTGAAGAGAATAAGAAGTGAGGAGAACAAAGGATGAAGAAAATAGGTGTGGTGATGGGTTGAATGGTGGAACAAATTTGGTGTTCTTGTGGATCTCCTTTGTGCTAGAAGAGTCAGAGTCCATAGAGAATGAGCTTCTAGGTTTGCTGAAAGACTTCAAATGGTATTCTAAGAGTTTGTGATTGCTACAAATTTGCTCATTTATAAGGAGACAATCACTAGTTTTGGAGAGGGATGGGCCTATAAATCATGGGGAGAGTTAGAGTCCAAAGACGATGGGCTAGACTCAAAGTACACCGATAGCTGGAAGAGGAGTTTATCCCAAAGACTTCTTTCTCACCTCAAGAGTATGTTCCAACTAAGAATAAAGATGAGGAAGAGGAAAACGAGACACCAATTAGGGACATGCGCCCTAAAAAGGTACATTGCTCAATCTTAATTCCTTCACCCATCTCAAACACTTCCCCCACCTCACAAGATTCAAGGATCAATCTCATCAGTCAAGGAGAATATCGACTTGCACAAGAACAAGATGCCACAACAAAGACTGCAACTCACATTATGCAATATCAAGAAGCACAAAATTTTCTTTTTTTTAAAGAAACATATAGATTTATTAATAGAGTAAATAAATACAAGAGGATGACTAAAACACCCATGACAAAGAAAAACGTCGAACAACTTGCCAACCACTTGACCCTACCCTCCTATAGAATATTTCTCCACCTTCTCAACCAATCTGACAAAGAGAAAACCAAAGACATTTTACATTAGCTAACCCAAAAAGAAGCTAAGTACTGAGATTCCTCCCATAGCAAGACAGAAGATCGGGATTTCTCCTCAAAGATTCGCGCATTCCGCTCCTTCCATAGGCACAAAATCACTATCATACTCGCTACTTCCAATGACCTCCCAATCGCGGATTAATCTCCTCCCAAAAAGGATATAAACTAAACTAGAGATCTTGATTGTTATCTTCAAAAAATATTGGGAAATGTCGTGTCCACCTATCCCACACATCTCTAGCATAAAAGCATCCCATGAAGATATGATCGACCGACTCTCTATCATGCTTACATAAAAGACACCAATGCAAAGATAGATATAGATTTGGAAACTACTTTTGCACCATCTCCCCCACTTACTATCCAAAGAATTTAACTTTAGATGGGATAGGAGCTTTCCAAAGATCCATCCAGATCGGAAACAACTGAATGGCCACACTGTCCAATAATAGTGAAAAGAAAGATTTCGAAGAGAACTCACCCCACGAATCATTGATCCACACTACTCGATCATTCCTGTCATCCAAAAAACAGTCTTGAAGAAGCGTTTGAAGACCAGAATCTTCCTCAACACACCTCAGCCCCCTCATAACGCTCACATGGAGACCCCATTGGCTATGTGTTGATTCTTCCCCTATCCTCCTAAAATGGGAGGTAGTACGATGATGACCCGAAGATTGTCTGTATAATCTCGAAAACAAGTTAGCAAAGGCATTAGTATCCCACCATACATCCTCCCAAAACCTAATTATATCTCCTCGACCAACTCGTAGTCTAGTGTGCTAATCATACCATTGGTGCAATGCATGAATGAACTTCCAAGGACTTTTATGGATGGAATACTTCTTAACCCCCGCAACTCTACCATTTATGTTGAGCCCATGCCTACTTTTAATCATTCTAGCCCATAGATGTTCTCTCTCTCTAGGAAATCTCCACAACCATTTCACTGTCAACGCTTTATTCCTCTCCATTAAATTTTCTATTCCCAAACTGCCTTTATCCTTCCTTAGTTGTACCTGACGCCATTCCACAAGATGTAGCCCACTACCTTCCTCCTCTCCCCCCCACAAAAAGTTCCTCATCAACTTCTTAATCTTCATGGCTTCTCCCTTCGGAATTCTAAATACCGACAAAAAGAAGCACAAAATTCTCATGCAAACAAAGAGGAACACAAGTTAGCTGAGTTCCTCAAATCAATTATTGCGAACCTAATTGAAGTGAAGCTTGTTGTATAGTGAGGTTGAGTGGTGGTTAGGGGAGTCGTCGGTTGAGATGAATATGATTAGCTGGAAGTGTGGAACAGAAGGGGTTGAAGCTCCAAGGGAAAGATGACAATAATTCAACAAACAATTTCCGCAGCTAGGTCAGATGCAGTTACTTTACAGGAACTGAACAAGAAAGCAATGACAAAGGACTTGATGAGGAACCTTTGGAAATTGCATTAGCTGAATTGGGTTGTTTGCTTTCTATGGGCACCACAGGAGGAATTTTCCTCATTTGGGATAGTAGAACAATGGTAGTGGTAAAATATTTCCAAGCATCTTTCTTTGTATCCATCAAAATTAAGGGAGGTACAGCCATGGAATGGTGGTCCACTTCGGTCTATGGGCCATGCTACAATGATGAATGAACAAATTCCTAGCATGAGATTGCAGCTTTGTCAACAATCTTTTCAGGGACTTGGTGTTTAAAAGAGATTTTAATGTCATGGAGGAACCATGGAAGAGAAAAAACATAACAAAGGCTACGGAACAATTTAAGGACTTGATCAAAGAGTTGCAGCTGAGAGATATAGATCTTAAGAACTTGGCTTTCATGTGGTCAAATGACAGAGAACAGTTGGCCAGGATCAATAGATTTCTCTTCAATTCTTAGTGAGAGAAGACTGTCCCAGCTGTTAAGCAAATGACTCTTCAACATTGAACCTCAGATCACTAGCATATTCTTTTGGACACAACAAAGATTTCTTGGGGCCCTTCTTCATTCTGGTTCAAGCACACATGGTTAAGTAGAGATGACTTCAAATCCAATATTGGGCAGTGATAGACATCCTCAAACTGACAAGTTGGATTGGGTATAGGTTGATGACAAAATCAAGGACCTTAAAAATAATCTGGTAGTTTGGAGTAAATCATTTGACATATTAGACACATTACCTCGAGCAAAGCTGATAGTTGAATTAAATTGTATTGATGAGCAAACAACTTGAGGGGAGGTGCAACAAGGGCTATGACAGAAAAGAACCAACTGCTAGATGAGATACAAGCTACTGATTGTCACATTGAGGGGATAGCTAAGAAGAAAGTTATAGCAAAGACTCTAGGTAACAGATCGAGAGAGGTGATCCACTACACGGTGGCTGACACTTAAAGGGCTTTCATGAAGAATCAACGAATATTAGATGTAGAGTTGATCACCTATGAAGTAATGGAGGGTTGTTGAATCTCCAAGCAAAAAGGCATCTTTCTAAAGGCCATTTTCTCGAAGGCTTGAGACTCCACCCAGTGGGGATTCTTAGACTTTATAATGAGAAAAAAAGAGTTTGGTGAGAGATGGTGAAGATGGATAAATGGTTTCTTTTTTTTGTCAACTTTTCTATTATCACTAATGGTCATCCTAGGGAAAAAATTTGAGCTATTTGTGGGCTTAGACAGGGACATCCATTATCTCCTTTCTTATAAACTTTAATGGTTGATACTCTCCTTGGATTAGTGAAGAAAGCCATAGATAAGTGCTTACAAGGCATCATGGCCAGAAGAGAAATGTTGCACATCACCCATTTCAAAATGCAAATGACTATCAAAAGGAGAATTGAGTGATCGAAGGGCAGGAGATTCCAAGATTGATATAGGACATATCAGCATTACTGAGGAGGAGGGCACACAATCTTAAGTTCCATGGGTGTAGTAGTTGTGGGCAAATGGCCTTTCAAGTGCTTTGGTCTCTCCCTAGGTGGAATCAAAGGAAGACAGCTTTTTGGAGTTCAACGTACAAAACTATCAAAAGGAGAATCGAGGGATGAAAGCGAAGTTACTTATCGATGGGGGAAAGTTAGTGCTTCTTGAATCTAGCCTAGATGCTTTGAAAAAAAATAAAATAAAATAAAATTACACATCTGGTCTAGATGTCATTCCAACATATCATGTCTATATTCAAGATGACTCCCCAAAGGTAACTGCAGAGATTGAAAGAGTAAGGAAAATTTACCCATGGAAAGTTAAAAATAAAGACACCCAGCTACTTGTGAATAGGTCCCAAGTTTCTCAAGGTATGCAACAAGGTTGTCTTTGTGGGTCAACATAAGTCTAAGGAATAAATTGTTGGCTACCAAGAAATTGTGGCACGTGTACCATTCAAGATATTCCTTACGGGTGAAAGTTATTAATTGTGTGCATGGGAGCCAACTGAATGGCAAGGATGCAAAGTTAAGTAAGAAAGCAATATGTCCGTCCCCTTGGAAGTTCATCCACTCATTATATCCCTCCTTCTTGAATTAGGTTCAAAGGAAGCCATAAAACAGGAGAAAAATCAAATTTTAGGATGACTGTTGTTGTAGGCATTTTAAATTGAGTCAACAATTTCCATGTTTACATCGCCTTTCTCTTAGGCAAAAGGATACAGTTTCGGCAATCACTGTGAAGAGTTTTCCAAATGAATGTGTAGGTATGAGTTGGAACCTCCACTTCAAAAGGAATCTAACAAAAAACAGAAGGTGCAAGTTAATCTGTCAAATCAAGAGGATCGGCTCATACAGACTGGCGATCCAAAGTGGAGTTTCACTTGTAAATCTTTCTTCCTTTATCTCTCACTACAAGCTCATCAACCTGCAAATCCACATTATGATTTTATGTGGTCAATGAAAATCCCATCTAAAGCAAAGATGTTAGGCTGGTTAATATGCCTACAGCCTCTAAACTGTGCCAACTTACAACAAAAAAACTGTCTATTACTATGCTCTCACCCTCATGGTGTTGCCTTTGTAGACGGGCCAACAACGATGTGCGACATGTATTTAGTAGTTGTGACGTTCTGCAAGGTATATGGAGAAAATTGAAGTCAAATCTGAATTATCTAGAACCTCCCACAGCAGACACACGTTTCAAAACCCATCACACCACTCCTCACGCCGTTAAAATTTATGAAAATGCATCTTTTTTACCATCTGGTTTGTACTGTGTAGAGAACGGAACAAACGGGTTTTCAAGAACTACACGTTCAGCTTCAAAAGGATACGGGAAAGGTCCATGAACGTGTTTGCTACATGGATATCCTCTTTAAACTTGAGTCTAGGGTATAATTTTGGGAAACGGGACAATAACTAGCATTGTACATTGCAATGCATGTACCTACAGTCTTGTACTCTCATACTGCGTTTTATCAATATAATACATATGCATCCTTTGAAAAAATTAAAAAATAAAGAAAGAAGGTGATGCATCATGCCAACATGAGTACTTGCACTAGAGAGAAGAGTCCAAGAAGCATGGGATATATTACATAAAGACATTCCATAATAGATAAAATAAAAAATAAAAAAATAAAAAAAATAAAAGAAATGGACCTATTCACTCACCATTTTTGCTACTTTCCAACTTGATACAAGTTCAATTCCATTCCAAAAAGGTAAAAAAGAAATATGCCCCATTCTAGTTTTTTTTCATTTCGTGACCCAAAAAAATCTATTTTTTTCCAATTCTTGACGAATAGAAAACCTATATTTCCATCCTCTTTATTGTTTTCTTAAAAATATGTAACAAAAACCATACAAGTTTTTCATTAAAAGATCACCATGTTTACTTTTAGAAAATGAATTAAAAACAAATAAAATATGTTCTTCAAATTGGCTACGAAGACATGATCTTTGAGATGGATTAGCCATTATTTAATGTTTTAAATTTACAAAGAAATATTGTATTTAGTGCTTGAGTCTCACACCAAGCGAATTCTAAAGAAGAGATAACTCAAACAGCCTTGCATAGGCGACACCAAGTCAATTACTTGCTTAAACAAAGTAAATCACCAAAGCATTCCCTTGATATTGTGGCAACATTTTCTAAACAATTTAACTAATTGCCTACATAAAGAGATCATAAAGGCTTGTGATTCAGCAATAATGTATTAGCAAGGAATATGGAAGATGAAGCATTTACTTTGTTTTGAACGTAAAGTTCTCTGGAAAAGATGCAGGAAGAACACACCAGATGCCATCAGTATCTAATTCAAGAGGTCTACCAATTTTTTCAACCAGCAACCGAGCATTTTGAATGATTTTTGCCCCAGTGTATGTCACCACCCCAGCCATTTCCATGGAGAACCATCTTGCACCCCTAGCAAAAAAGCAACTGACGATGACAAAAAAGCATAACCAAGGACGAAGTTCATAAATCAAATTGCAGTCAAAGACTCACTTGCGCATGACATATCCATAGAATGAATTAAGTATGCACTTGTGGGCAAGCTGTAGAGAATCATACAGGACCACCATGTCCTGCAAAATCACAAAGAGTGAGCCAAAAAGTAGATAACTTGGTCTGAATTTAAAATATTCAAGATGTAAATGCTCATACTTGTGCCTCTTGAATCTTCAAGGAGTTGCCACTAGCCTTTGCTTCTGCTAACTTTCCTTTCCAGACCTTGTTAAGTCCTTTATATTCATATCTTCTATCTCGGAAACTGAAATTGGCAAACACAAAAACGACTTGAGTGCAAAAACATAACCAAAAGAACAGTGTGTAAACATGAAAAACTGGAAAACAAGGACAGCTAACTGCAGTTTTATTCCATGTTATTCAAGTAATAGATGTATATAGCAAGGAATTTAATTTCAATAAATTTGCAGCTAGGTCCATACCCTTCCAATACTCCTGCCAAATTTTTCAAATATGGCATCAATAAGAATCAAATTCTTGTAGCAACCATGCATGCCAAAGATTACCTTTTATTTTTTGTATTTTTCTTTTGCACAATTAGCAAAGTTAAGGTATAGAAACCTTTCATTAAAAACAAAAGGAGCAAAGGCTCTAGACTCTACAACCTGAAGAAACTCTTATTAAGATTGAAAAGTCGACCAGAAGTTGAATTCTTGTGTTTAACCAAATTGAATGATATAAATTATATTGACAAAAAAAAATGCACAAAAATTGGAGGAAATATGCGAAGATGTACAAAATTTTTGCAAAGGATTGAGGGATTAATTTGAAGAGTCATATAATGAAATTACGAAAAAGAATAATAGAAAATCGAGTAAAAGTTGAAACCATGGTATAAAGCAATTAATTTGAGCTACCATGTGGTGGATTAGTCAGGCTTGAGCCCAAGCACCACCGCGTCATCAAAATATAAAAAACAACAAAAAATTAATTTGGGCTCATGATTGAGAAGACGAACGTGGAAGTTACTAAGGAGAACGATGTAGACATGTAGATTTAGGTTATTTTTTTTACGTTGAAGCTAAAAGAAGAGATCAATCAATGAGATCGTGAATATCGATTAGTGGGATTGCTTTCCAATCAATAGACTACAATAAATCTAATAAAGAATATTATGAAGAAAAAATTCCAAGAAGTTAAAATATTATGAGAATATTCTACGAAGTTGTTACTAATGTAGCTTATGGTAAAATGTAAAGAATATAGGCCTGTACATTATAGAGAGAGTGAATAAGAAAGATTTTCCATCAACAAGAAAGATTTTTTTTCATCTCTTCTCTCGTGGAGTAGGTCATAAAACCAAACCTCATAATATTTTAGTGTATCTTTATTTTTAGTTTTATAGAATGGTAGCAGAGCAATGTTATCCATCATATCTTTCACAGCCATTAGAAATCAAGTAGTCTACATGTCATCATGCATGTGGGGGTAATGTTAATATCAATTTATTTATGCTTGATATACATAGTTAGGTCCTTATCTTATCATCATAGCTATTAGGTCAAGTCATTTATAATATCAATTTATTTATGGTTGATATACATAGTTAGGTCATTATCTTATCTTCATAGCTTAGTGTATCTTTATTTTTAGTTTTATAGAATGGTAGTAGAGCAATGTTATTTAGGTGGTCTTATATCTAAAACCTTCTCCTAAGCATATTTTGCTTTTTTGTCTCATTTATCCATCATATCTTTCACAACCATTAGAAATCAAGTCTACATGTCATCATGCATGCGAGGGTAATGTTAATATCAATTTATTTATGCTTAATATACATAGGTCATTATCTTATCGTCATAGCTATTAGGTCAAGTCATTTATAATATGGTATTAGAGTTAGGTTTGAAGAATTTGGAATTTCTTTTTGGCCTTCATTCCATTTTTGTTTTGGTCAGCCTTCATTATTGAAACCGTTATTGTTCATCATTGCTAGAATCACAATTGTCGTTATATTTCATTGTCGCCACCGCCACTAAACTCATCATTGCTATTGCAGTTGTCATTGCTATTGCAGTTTTCCCAATGTCACCATTGTTCATCATCACTACTTCCACCATCTTTATGAACCCATCTTCCAAGTTTCATCATTGTTGAAACCTTCTGATCTCTTCACCTCCACTAATTTCTTTTCTCTCCATCTTCGAAACAGATGTGGAGAAAAAAAAAAGGACAAAAAGATGAACAAATATGAATGAAGAAAAATAAGAAGAAGAAATTTAAACTTTAGCCTTCATTGCCAAAGAGAAGTTTTTTGACCTTCACCTTCTTCTTGAAGAATCTAATTCAGCATCAATATTGTTGTTGTTGTTTCCACCATTTTGTGAGCAAAAAGAAAGATGTCTAGTGTACAATCCATTTTTGGACATGGTATCCAAA
>JAJIYU010008874.1:0-17650 GCA_030144865.1 Tinospora cordifolia | reverse complement strand
ACATATCCCCATAATATGTAGTATTCACATTTTTTTGTGCTAATATACACTTTATTCATACCCATATTAACCTATATGTGTATTTATACTTTATTTTTATTTATTTATTTACTAAACCTTAATTTTTTATTTAATTAAGGTTTTATTTGTTTAATTTTCACTATATCTCTAATTTATTTTATTTTTTATGTGCCAACCCACCATTTGCACCCAAAATTTCTTAAAATCTTTGAAATTAATTTATTTGACTTATTTTATTTATTTTAAATTATTTGACAAAATTCTGGGGTATTACAATAAGGTTATGCAATTAGATAAAGGAATACTTAAAACTTGTTATTTATTCAAATAAAATAAGGAAAGTTACATTTTTAAACAAAACTTGAGTACATAACAACTCTTAAAACTTAAATAAAATTTAGCAGAAGTCTTTATTCAAAATTTTGGCAATATGCCCTTACATAAAAACTTTCTAAAAAATATACTTTCTAATTACTTAGCAAGCTTGATCATGCATTTTAAATTCTTGAAAAATAAAAGGAAGGGGTGAGCACATAGCCCATTGGATCATTCATTAAACAACTAAGTTATTATTTTAAATTAATAGCACATTTAAATTCAAACACTTTCATACATTAAGTAATTCGCACAACTTTTTGGTTGTAGTTGACGTTAAGACTAAAAGGGGGTTTATTCCCTTGATGTTCTTATTTTAGATATTCCTCATTAGATGGAAAGGCAATTCTTTTGTTACTTTCTATTGGATATCGCATATCAAGTACCCCTTAAATGCATGTCGCAACCACATACTCCAAACATGTAATAAGAACACCCATACCATTCCTATTGATTACTATGACAGTACGTGGTTCTTATCTTCAATTTCTCATAGTCAAATTCGCATATTCATGAAATGAAATTAGAATATCAAATTTTAGAATTTAAACATTCAAAAAGGTATGGAAACAACACATAGCATGCTTGAAACTTCAAGGTAAACCTAACATGGAATCTAAGCATGGCATGATATCATGAATAATTAAAAACATGAAAAACATGTTAAACTAAAATTTAAATATGATCATTCATTCTGAACTGAAATAAAACATGCTGAATTGAAATAAAACATGCTGAAAAATTGAATTTAAACATGCATGAACTTGCTAGAAACTTGAAATAGCAAAGTAGAGGTTTAAGAAATTACCTCCACCTTAATCGAAGTTTCTTGTTGAATCTAGCAGATGTTCCCCTTATCTACCACTTTTAGAACTTCACGAACTTTTAAACACCAACAAAAAATACTTTAACAATCTTTAAAATACTGAAATAAGAACTTTTCACACAAGAGAGAAAAGAGAAGTGAGAAGAGGTGCCAAGAAGAGGGCAAGAACAAGCAAAGAAGGAAGTGTCAACTCTTTACTTTGGGATGAGATGAATGTGGGCAAGAGGGGGTTTATATGGCACATGGGATCATTCTTCATGGTTTTGAATAATGCAAACATCCAATTGAGGTTGAGTAGGGTGAGGGTGTACATAATCATTGTGTTCCACTCATGTGACTTGCACATGTTTAGGGGTGGTCATGAATTCATGGGTCCATAAAAATTTAATAAAAATTAATATCTCCTTATTTACAAGGAATTATAATTTATAATCTATAGTTTTAAAATCACATGAAAAAACTAAGAATTTCCATATATGGTTTGACTAAATTAGTTTTCATTTACTTTCCTTATTTAGAACCCACTGAAGGCACTATGAAATGAAAATTCAAATCCTAGCCAATTGTCCTAATTTTTGGATATGTTGTTTATTTTGTTAGTTCATGTCGTCCCATTTCGTTTTGAGTCATTTTGATTCCCCAAAGTACCTATAAATGCCAATTTTTCCTAATTTGGATCCCTTGAAGGACATTTGGTAAATGAAAACCCTAATCTTGACCAATTATTCTAATTTTTGGAAATGTTGCCCAATTGGTTGGTTCATATTACCTTACTTTATTTCAAGTTATTTGGGTTCGTAAGGTTTACCAAATAAGACTTTTGGAAACCTACCAAATTTAGCCCCGAAAGGAGCCCGATTTTATTTTGCACCCAAATTTCACTAAATATACATTGGATCTCATTTCATCAAGTAAGAGTTTTTAGGGCCTGGTATGATATCGTCACGACGGGCCTGTCACTGCGTTATTGGTATGAAAGCCACTCCAGGGGTACTAGAGGTGTGAGTCTTGATGACAAGATTGCTCCAAAGGGAATGGATTGTAATATCCTACATCGGTTTGATACCATATCGTCATGGCAGACTCGGTACTATATTGTCATGAAAGGCACCCAAATTTCACTGAATAGACATTTGATCTGATGTGGGATATTACCATGAGTACAACATTCACCCTATAACACCCCGACCCCGAGACTTTCAATTGGACTTAAGCACAAGACGGGCCGGGTCGGTATTATATTTACAAGTACACAACTTGCATCTTAGTTCTTTTGTTCTAATACTTATTGAAATCCCTCATCAACACACTTTTCATTGTGCTTAATATTCAACAACTGCAATACAAGTAGAAAAAAAGAATTTTGCAAATTCTTTATTTATTCAAATAAAATAAAGAAACTTACATTCTTAAGTTAAATCATAAACTTGAGTACATAAGTCTTCAATTAAAAATAAAAATTTAACAGAAGTCTAATAAAACAAAACTTGGCAACATGCCCTTACATTGAATAAAACAAAATAGAAACATTCTAAACATAGCTACTATCAAATTCTCATTGCAATCATATTCAATTTCCTAAACATTTTTAAAATAGAGGTTTGAACACATAGCCCAGTAGATCATCCATCAAACAACTAGCTTATTATTTCAAAATCTCTAATACATCCAAATTCACACACTTTCAAACATTAAGGGATTCATACATCAAATTGGTTCAAGTTGACGTTATAACTTAAACGAGTTCTATTCCCCTGATGTTCTTAATTTAGATATCCCTCTTTAGGGTAAAAAGAAATTTCTTTGTTACTTTCCATTGGATGCCACATACGAAGTATCCCTTAGTTGCACTTTACAACCACACACTCCAAGCATGTGTTAAGAACAACCACAACACCCATACGGGTCACCATGATAGTACACAGTTCTTATCTTCACTTTCTTATGTTTAAGATCACTTAATCATAAAAGAAATTCAAAATATAAATTTTAAAATTTTAAACAACCAAGAGAGCATAAAACATTGTATGGCATGCTTGAAACTTTGAAAAAAAAAATTCGAAATATGGATTCTAAGCATAGTATGCTCTCATGAGTGATTAAAACATAAAAATATGCTAAACTAAAATTGAAACATTATTAAACATGATAAAAACTGATATTAAACATGTTGAAATCTAAATCTATACAACCATGAACATGCTAAAAATTCAAAATGGCAAGGTAAAAGTTCTAGAAATCCCCTCTACCTTAATCCGAGTTTCTTGTTGAATCCGGCAGAGGTTCTCCTTATCTACCACTTTCAAAACTTCAAGAACTTTTAGCCACCAATAAAACTACTTCAACAACTCTCTAAAATACTAAAATTAAAACTTCTCTCACAAGAGAGAAAAGAAAAGTGAAAAGAGGTGCCAAGAAGAGGGCAAGAACAAACAAAGAGAGAAGTGTTAACTCTTTGCTTTTGGATGAGATGAATGTGAGCAAGAGGGGGATTTTATAGATGTTCATGAGCACAAGGGGGCACATTTTGGGCAAGATCACAAGAGAAACTTTCCATGCATATCTAAGACGTTTTTGTATGGTTTGGGCAAGTGTGCCTATGGTTTGGGAAAGTGTCCTCATGGTTTGGGCAAGTGGGCCCACTAGGATTTCTATTCTAAAGATATGAGCACAATTTTGTTTCCTAACCAAGTGAAAACACAAAATGGGTCTAGATTATGTTCTATTTTAGTTGGGACATCCATATAGAATTAGATTTGGGTACTTAGCAACTTTCCTTTCCTTGTTTCTTGCTTGGTCATCACACAAACATGCTTAGAAACACTTCTAATTTTACCATTTTTTATTAGGGAATTGTTTTCTTGAGCAAAGGTGGCTGGTGAGTACATGATCAAACTTGAGGGACACAAGATCAAGGTCTTAGGAATACTAGGAAACTCTCTTAATTTGGAATTTAGCACATGTGGAGCACACACACGTGGTGTAAACATTTTTAGGGTGCATGGGTACACTTGATCATTTATCTTGGTACATGGGATCACTTGTCTTGGTTTCTAACCATGCAGAAAATTCTCATAAGTGTGGCATACTAAATCATTTGCATGGCACATAAGATCATTTTGTATGGATTCAAATAAGCAACACATCCCATGGAGCTTTGGGTAGGGTGAGGGTGCACGTGATCATGGGTTCACAAAAATCAAATAAAAATTAATATCTCTTTATTTACAAAGAATTATGATTTATAACCTATAGTTTTGGAATCACATCAACCTAATGCAAATTTTAAGGTATGGTTTGGCCCAAGGTAATTTTCTCTCAAAAACTTTCCTCAATTAAGACCCATTGAGGTCACTAGGCAAATGAAAATCCAAATCTTAGCCATTTGTCCTGATTTTTGGATGTCATTCCTTTCAATAGTTTATGTCATTTTATTTTCTTTCGGGTTATTTCGATTCCCCAAAGTACCCTAAATGTCAATTATTTCTAATTTGGACCCCTGAAGGGCGTTTGGCAAATGAAAATCCTAATCTTGACCAATTGTTCTAATTTTTGGATATACTATTCAATTAGTTGGTTCATATCACCTTACTTCATTTCAAGTTGTTTTGGGTCCCTAAGAGTCACCAAATGAGACTTTTGGAAACCTGCCAAATTTAGCCTCGACATGAGCTTGGTTTTATTTTGCGCCCAATTTCACTGAAATTGATCTTGAATTTCATTTAATTAACTATAGAGTTTTCAGGGTATTACAACCCACCCTCCTTAGAAAAATTTGGTCTTGAAATATGTACATAGCTAAGGATTTCTAGTGAATAGGTGTGGATACTTGGTCTTCATTTTGCTTTCGAATTCTCTTGTAGCTTCTTCCACCTCGTGATGCTTCCATAACACTTTCACCAATGAAATATCCTTCATTATCATACTCTGTGCTTTGTGGTCATGGACTTGGACTACTACTTCCTCGTAAGTAGCATCATCTTGAACATCAGGTTCATACTTTTACCAATTTTCTTTGAAGGTTTAAGGCATAAGACCTCAACATATCCTCTAGTGTCCAGGTGATTCTTTTAAACTTACTGACTAGATCTGTGGATCTAATTGGTAAGAACTAAGCCACTTTAGTGAGACGATCCACAATTACCCAAATAGTGTTTTCTTCTTAAGTCTTAAGGTATTCTTAGCATCTAACCTATGGTCAATGTGTTTATCCCACTCACTTTCCCCCATTAGGCTTGTAAGCTATTCGTCTTACCTTCTGTTCATCCCTGATCTGATGCAATAGGTCCAATGGTAAGACTTGCTATAGAGATCGGCTTGTCTTTCATTTAGGGTCATACCTACCCTAAAGCCTTTAATTAGTCGATATAACCATTTGAGTTTGAACATTTCCCACCTTCGACTCAGTGGACGTGACCACATGGCAGGCTTTGGGATTGTTATTTTGAGTGATTAACACTTTCTTTCTCGTTTGAATATTTAACGTGGGGTAACAAGAGTTCTTAAGGAATTCATCTTCATTAATTGAAAATTAGAGGTACAAAACCTTATTCAAAACCAAAATAAATGCTAACATATAGCAAGTCTTAAGAACTCTCTTCCACTAATTATATTTTAAAAATTATTTTCTTGTCCTAACATTGGGCTACTAAGGTTTCTAATGAGAGTATTGATTTTCTTGGGCCTCCACAGTGAACAATCTGGCCTAGTTCTAACCACGACCCTGATTTTGCCCTTAGTTGGCATTCTATTGTTGTTGACTGCCCTAGGAAAGATCATTTTGACCTCCTCCCTACGTTTTCTGTCGCTGAGGAGCCTGAGTGTAGTTGGGCAATCCTTAGCAAGATGACCCTTCTGTCTGCACACATAGCACAACCCTTACTTCTTGGCTTGTTTTCTAGACTCACTCTTGGCTTGCCCCTGTTTCTGTGGGGCCTTACCACTCTTATTCTTTTCTTAGGCCTATGGGTTATTTGTTTCATGACTATGTCTCTTATTTTTTTCCTCTCAACCTTTGCTCTAGGTTGAGTTCTTGCTCTAGGATTAGAGCTCTTTCCAAGACATCCCTATATGTCTTTAAGCCAAAAGTCATAACCACTTTGTGGATCTCAATCTTGGGACCCTAAGTAAACCTATTAGCCCTTCATCCTCTCTTCCTAGATCAATTCTTGAGAGAACTTGACTAGCTTAGTAAATGTCCTCTTGTACTCAGTTAAGGTAAGATCTCTCTGATTGAGTCTTACAATGTCTTCCTATAGCTTTCTTAGGGTAGCTTATGGGAAGAACTTGTATTAGAAGATCCCCTTGAGTTCTTCCTAGTTCATCCTTTCAACATCGATGTTTGTTCCACCAAACGTTCGTACTATCATGACTCTAGATTCAGTTTCTAGGTTCTCAATTTGTTTAGTCGCCTAAAGGTTTTTCTTCTAGGTTTTTTTCATGCATGGGTATAGGATTTGGTCTCAAAGAAAATAAATAGTAAAGCATGCATAACACACAATCATACAATCAAGCTAGCACAACAAGGTTCCAAGGTTCCACCTAAGGTTTCAAGTTCAAGTATCCCATACCTTTCGACCCCTTCTACTTAGGCTTTCACTGAGAATAGAGCCGCACCGAAACAATTTCGTGAATTGCCTGATAACTAAGGTTCCTGAGCCCACTATACTCCATCATCCCATACTAGCGAGCATTGAGAAACAAGTTTTGCTAGAGTTACCAATCATTTACCACACATGGTTCATCATTCTCCGAGTCTAGGCTTCCTCCATAACCCTGAATTTCTATGCATCCCATACAACATAAAAATCGAAAGATATAGAAGTTTCTCGATCCCGTGTCCTGATTAAACAATTTTCTATTTTCACACAAGTTTCAATTTTTAGCCTATGTCCTAAAGTTTTGTGTTTTTGATCCACTATGCGACTCGTGGCTACACCATATTTCTACATAGGGTCTTTCCTCCAGACCTAGGGTTCAATCTGGTTGACTGACAACCTATGTTTAGTCAAGATACCACCTTTGGCATCTTTTTTGACTTCTAATCAGTTTCTTGCCCTAATTTTCTACCTTCTAATTTTCTTTTATGGAAAGCAAAGGTGTTCTTCAACTCAAACTACTCGTACAAGTTGGTGGGACAACCTCCAGATCAGGCGGCGAGATCAAGTATGCTCAGCAACCGCGCTTTCTAGGGTAGGATAATCCACCTCCCTTTCAATGTTTAGTTCTATTTGGGACAAGGCTTACCCATTATCAACTCAACTTGTAGTCATTCCATCCAAACAAAACATCTCAAAAACATATATTTCTTTTCTGAAAACATCTTCTAAAACATTTTTCGATTACAAAATGGAAAATATGGCATTCGAGATTAAATTCAATTCAAACTGAAACCCTAATTTGAGTTTCAAATTCTAGTCAAATAAACACTGACTAACTTTCTAATTCTAGTCGAGTGCGTCTAGCGACTAAGCTCTAATACCACCTTTGTAACACCCCAACCCCCTAGAAATAGGTTTAAGTTCAACCACAAGGCCAGTTGGGTCCTATGTTACAAAGGTGGTATCAGAGCTCAGTCAACGATATTGTCCCCACTTTAGACAAGCCCAACGTGCAGGGTTTTGTTCTTGGCAGGACTTGAACCCAAGCCCCCCAAAAGGCCATATCAATTGTAGATACCCGCGAATGCACATATAGCCCAAGAAATACTCCGTGGCCAGCCCGACGTGGGAATATTACAATCCACCCCGTCGGAAGTAATCATATCCTCAAGACTCACACCTCTGTCATACACAGAGTGGCTCTGATACCATTTGTGACAAGTTGGACCCACTACAACACATCATCAATGACATTGGATCTCATTTCATGGAGCCCGATACGATATCATCACGGCGGGCCTTGTCACTCCATTGTTGGTATTAGAGCCACTCCGGGAGTACCAGAGGTGTGAGTCTTGAGGACAAGATTGCTCCAAGGGGGATGGATCGTAATATCCAACATTAGTCCGACACTAAGAACAAAACCCTACACCCAATCAGTGGTGGCTAAGGTGGAGAAAATATCTATAACATCTCGCTCTCAGGTCCAAACTCCCTAGAATGGAGATCATCAGATTACCATCCCCTGACGACTTGAGTGCTACCTTCTATTCAAATTCTGTTATCTCTCAAACAAAATGAATGAGAAAATTTTAAAAATAGCGAGCCCATATTTATCAATTTTCGGTTAATGATTCCCTGTGAAAAATACTCAAAATGATATTCGAGAAAATCTGAAATTTAACAAAATATTCCACAAGTTTTATATTATCAAAATATGACAACAAAGTCCAACTAGAAATACAACATCAAAATATGAAAATATAGTCTGATTGCATTTCCATCACTAAACAAAAGGAAGGACAACGGTTATGTTCCATAATTACATCAAAAGTGGAAAATATACAACATTCCAAAATAAAATTATGGACCCTTCGTTGAGAGTTTTCACTACCAAAAAGTAATTACTGTACATTAGACCTGTGAAAACCTAAAAAATGAAATGGTTGGGTGAGCTCGAAAGCCCAGTGAGTCAATCCTATGCATCTCTAGCATTATACAAGATCAAACTCAAAACATACACACACTTTTAAACATTAGGCATTTCAAGCATTCAGTTGTTCATTGAGTTGATTAGACTCTCAATATTCCCTTATGATCCAGGATGGAAAATAAGTGCATGCAATTTGGCCAGAAACAAGAAATTAGATATATCAACATCCAAAGATAATTAACACTCTGTAGCCAATTACTTATCCCCATGCACGCCCTCGCAACCGGTACATGTGAATCACAGTCTAAGGAACAATAATGTTATGCAGCCAATTACTAACGTAACGTTCTGTAGCCAGTTACCAAATCCCTAAGACTAACCAAGTATCGAGCAAAATCTAGGGAAAGGAATGCCTAGCGGCGAATTCCTTTTATTCCCAAGACCTCACAGTCCAAGGTAAGGAATGCTATGCAGCCAATTCCTAATTAATCCCGAGATAATGAAAATGCTATCGACACTAAGGGTCAGGAATATTTACGACGCTTTGCAGCATATCGTACTGATGTTTAGGATTCTTAATTAGCCATTAATCTTTAATTAGTGAAGAAAATCATTCATCCATACTCATACCATTCAATCAATATGTTAATAGAAATAGATTAAGGAAATATCAATGAACGGGAAATCCCAAAAGTAATCATGCATAACAATAGATCATTCGGCAATCTCAACAATTTCAAACAACTAATTCAATTCAAACATCTCAACATCTACATATCAATTCCTATACTAGCACGCATCATGTTTCAATCATGAAGCTCGCATAATACGAAAGAGCGAGGATATCCCTCTCACCTAAGTGTATTAGGATTCCTTTCAGGTTTATTATCAATATAGATTGTCCTTAATATGCACTTGGCAGTCACTACGTATCCAAAACCTGATATTTTCACCTTAGTGTTTCAAAAATCTCACCACCTGTTTTCAACAATCAACACCATTCACAAACCATTTGAATGATTCTATAATTCAATTTTTAAACAAAAATACTTCAATATTTCAATTGGTTTCACCTTCCCTCATTCATCCTCACAACAGAAAAATCTGAATTTTTAGATTAAGCAAGTGATAGTTGAAAGAGTAAATTAGTAAGGAAACTCAGATTCTTACCTTTAAATCTTTAATTTCTAACTCAACTTGCTTCAAACTACTTCTTCTAGCTTTCTAAAATCATTTCTCCCTTGTTTGGAATGATGTGAAAGTAAAAATGATGACTTTAAGTCAATCATTCTATTTATATATCGTGCATGGATTGCAGTTTACAAATGAGGACCTCGTTCCGTGGTGAATTTTTCTCAAAATTTCTAGTTTTCTCGACTGTGGACTGTGGGCAATTCTGTATGGACTATGGTCAATAGTTTGACCTCACTGTTTTGAGTGGTTTTCCTTCATGATTACCACAGTCGGACAGCGATCATTCGAACCTCTTTCCTATTTTTCATTATTTTTTAGTTTCTAAGCCATTAAAATTATTTTTATATGATTTTATTTTCATTTAATATACACATGGACATTCAAAACATATTTTCTTTTAAAATTTCCATATTTAATTGAAATTCATAAATTTATTTTCGATGTGGACGCATTACAATGTTTTGAGTTATTACAATCTACCCTCCTTTATAGAAATTTTGCCTTCGAAATTTATATAGAACATACCTGTCCAATGAGTTCTATCACGAATTCCTGGAAAATAGTTCTGCGTACTTAGTTTGCATTTCACTCTCCAATTCCCAGGTGGCTTCCTCCAGATTATGATGCTTCCATTGAACTTTGACTAAAGGAATGTTTTTAGTTCTAAGGCTCTGTACCTTACGATCCAAGATCCAAATTGTTGGTTCTTCATAAGTTGCATCACCTTGAAGTAGGATATCTTGCCATTGAATGATATGTGAAGGATCTGGCTCATATTTTGAAGCATCGAGACATGGAACACATTGTGGATTGCAGATAATTGATTCGAAAGATAGAATTCATAATTACATTCACAAATCCGTATAAGTATCTCGAACGAACCAATGAATCTAGGGGCTAAGTTACCCTTGGCTCCAAACCTTTTAATTCCCTTCTGTGGACTTATCTTCAGGAACACTCTGTCTCTTGGTTGGAATTCTAATGGTTTTCTTCTTCTGTCTACATAGCTAGTCTGTCCACTCTGTGCAGTCACTAACCTCGTTTGGATCTTTTTGATCTATGAGTTCATCTCTTCAATCATATCAGGTCTGACTAACACATGATCTTCTAGTTCTGCCCAACAATATGGTGATCTACAGAGTCTACCATAGAGCGCTTCAAATGGAGTTGTTCTAATGCTCACCTGATAGCTATTGTTGTAGGCGAATTTTGCTAAATGTAAATATTTGCTCCAATTGCCCTTAAAATCTAGAGCACACGCTCTCAACATATCTTTTAACACCTATATAACCCTTTCAGATTGTCCATCCATTTGTGGTTGAAATGTTGTGCTCATAGTAAGCCTACTCCCCAGTTCCTTTTGCAAACTCTGCCAAAATTGAGGAGTAAATCTAGCATCTCGATCTAATACAATTGTCTTTGGGATTCCATGTAGTCTCACTATTTCCCTAACATATAGTTCACCCAACTTACTCACTGGATCAGTAGATTGTATAGGCAAGAAGTGAGCTACCTTTGTCAATCGATCTACTATCACCCAAACGGTGTCTTCACCTTTCTGATTTCTCGGAAGGCCACTCACAAAATCCATGGTAATATTATCCTACTTCCATTCTGGTATTGAAAGCGATTGCAATAAGCCAGATGGCTTTCTGTGCTCAGCCTTCACCTGTTGGCATGTAAGACATCAAGAGATATACTTTGCGATGTCTTTCTTCATACCTTTCCACCAATAAGTCTTCCTCAAATTATGATACATTTTATCACCACCTGGATGCAATGTGTACTTTTTTAAGTGTGCTTCATCCAGTATGGTGTCTTTGATTTGTCTTATACTCAGTACACATAGCCTGTCTCCTAACCTCAATGCACCATCCGCATCAATTTGGAAGTCTATATGCTTACCTTCTCGACACAGTCAATTAGATTTGCCATCCACTTATCATTCTTCAGCTCCTCTCTGATCTGGTGTATTCTGGCTGGCTAGTTATCGCATACAGATATGCTTGTTTTTCATCAGTGTAACAACCCACCGCCACCGCCACCGCCACCGGGACCCACGCCCACTTCATGACACGTCATGGCTCGTCATGGCATTGTTACTCACAAGGTACTGTTCCCCCCCCTTGGGATTTTATTTCGCCTCCGTGGAGTTTTGAATCCATGACCTAGGGGTTAAGTACATTGTTCTTGCAACATCCACTACCATTGAGCTGGTTGGCTCAATGGTAGTGGATGTTGCAAGAACAATGTACTTAACCCCTAGGTCATGGGTTCAAAACTTTTGGTAGTGGATGTTGCAAGAACAATGTACTTAACCCCTAGGTCATGGGTTCAAAACTCCACGGAGGCGAAATAAAATCCCAAGGGGGGAACAGTACCTTGTGAGTAACAATGCCATGACGAGCCATGAGGTGTCATGACGGGAACGTAGGTCCCGGTGGCGGTGGCGGTGGGTTGTTACAGAATTAGTCCTCGAAAGGGTACCAAGAGATTCAGATTCAAGGGAAAGTTATCACCGAGATTTGTTGGACCATTCAAAATATTTAGAAGAATCAGGGAATGTGCTTACGAGTTGGATCTACCAAGCCAGATGACCTTAACCCACAAAGTACTCCATGTATCGATGCTGAAAAATATGAACTAGATCTCTCTTGCATTATCCACTTGGAGGAAGTAAACATCCAGGATGATGCTACATGCGAGGAAGCGACAGTTAGGATCCTTGATCACAAGGTATATAACCTAAGAACTAAGGATATTCCTTTGGTTAAAAACTGCAAAAGCATCATGGAGTGGAAGAAGCTACTTGGGAGTTGAAAAATGAAATGAAGACCAAGTACTCACACCTGTTCACTAGGAACACTTAAATGTGTACAAATTTTGATGATGAAATTTTTTAAGGAGGGTAGGGTTATCATACCCTGAAATTTTGTACTAAATGAAATGAAATGATAAATGAAGTCAAATTAATTTCTAAAATTAATTAGCAAGTTTGAATTTGCTCAAAAATCCCTCAAGGGAGCGAACTTTAAGAAAAAGGGAACGAAATAAAATGAAATGAAATGAAGAACATTTCAAATGGTTTAAGTACCCAAAATTCATTTCATTTGCACAATTAAGGGCTCATTACTTAGTATGCATTAAGTAGATCTAAATTAAGAACGAAAATAGGGAAAACTTAGCCAATTGAAAGTTATAATTTTTTATTAAATTTATGTAACCCAAAAATGTGTGCCAAGGGCCTAAATCTTAACCAAATGAAAAATATGAATTTATCTTAAATTTATGTGGACCCAAAAATGTATAATCGCCCCTAAGCGTGTGCAAGTCACATGGGTGATGATGTCATGATCATGTACATCTATACCCTACTCACATACATGAGACATCCCACATTGTTTAGAAACCCTAAAAGAATAATCTCATCCACACAAAACAAATGATCATGTGCACCCAAGTTGTATGCACACAAAATGTCCCATACTCATAAACCATAAAACTAGCTTGTCATCTCTTGTATGCATTGAGTAGAATAGAAGGTCTTTAAGAAAAGAACTTTTAAAATGTCCCAAGCCAAGAAGAAACAAAATCAGAAATGGAAAGCTCCTATAATCACACCAAACTGCCAAAATCTAGAAGATTCACCTGCAATTGGGAAAAAATACCCCTTTGCGATGCACCAACTCTAATAGAACCAAGATTAGAAGCTTGCTTACTCACATGTTGATTTGATTTGCTTGTTGTATCACGCACCCCAACCGTGGATTCAAATAAGAACCATAGATCCTAGGGTATATGCACACCTTCACACGTAAAGAGAAGTGTTTCCATTTGATGCATGTGGGTAATACCCTAAATTCTTTACACTCAATTAAATGAAATTTATCATTTATTGAGTAAAATTTGGGTGTCAAATGAAATCGGCTTCATTTTAGGGCTAAATTTAGTAGGTTCCAAAACTCTCATTTAGTGACCTTTAGGGACCCAAAACAACTTGAAATGAAGGTGACAAGAACCAACTAATTGGACAACATATCCAAGAATTAGAATAATTGGTAGATGTTAGGGTTTTCATTTGCCAAACGCTCTTTAGGGGATCAAAATTAGAAAGAATTGTCATTTAAGGTACTTCGAGGGATTGAAATGACCCGAAATAAAATAGAATGACATCAACTAACAAAATGAATGACATATCCAAAAATTAGAACAATTGGCCAAGATTTGGATCTTCATTTGTCTAGTGACTTCAGTGGGTCTTAAATAAGAAAAGTTTTTGAAGGAAATTCACATAGGGCCAAACTATACCTTGAAATGTGCATTAGGTTCATGTAATTCCAAAACTATAGGATATAAATCATAATTTCATGTAAATAAGGAGATATTAATTTTTATTTTATTTTTTTGAATCCATGAAGTCATGGCCACCCCTAACATGTGCAAGTTACATGGATGGAACACCATGATCATATGCACCCTATCCTACCCAAAGCTCCATGGAATGCATCCATTATTTGAATCCTTGTAAAATGATCCCATGTTCATGCAAATGATTCAATACACCCACATTAGTTGACGCTTTATATAGTCTAGAAACCATGAGACATGATTCCATATATACCCCCACTTCATTGTGTACACCCACACCCACTTAAGCCAAAATCAGCCCAACCACGCACGTGTGTGTGTGCACACATGTGAAACCCTATTTAGATAGTTTCTTGAAACGATGATGAGCATCTTTGACTATTATATGGTGTCCTCTCAAATCTGATATTGTACACCCATGCATGATGTCCAAGAAATAAGAGAACGGGAAAGTATCCTTTGCGTGTTTGTGTGATGAGCAAGCAATGAAACCAAAAAAGAAACTTTCCATGAGCACATATAGGACATCCCATTTGAAATAGAATATGATTTCAACCTCTTTTGTGTTCACACATAGTTAGGAAACAAGATTTTACTCGTATCTCTTGAATTAGAAAGTCATAGTGGTCCCACTTGCCAACCATGAACACACTTGCCCTCTTTATGCAGACTATCCCCTTATTAGTTTGGAAACATGCTCAAATGTGGTGAGCTGCCCTAGCTGCCCTAGATGCCCCCTTGACTCATGAACACCTATAAATACCCCATCTTGCTCACATTCATCTCATCCCAAAGCAAAGAGTTGACACTTTCCTCTTTGCTTGTTCTTGCCCTCTTCTTGGCACCCCTTCTCACTTTCTTTTCTTTCTTATGTGAGAAGTTCTTATTTCAGTATTTTAGAGAGTTGTTGAACTAGTTTTGTTGGTGATTAAAAATTCTTGAAGTTCTGAAACTAGTGGATAAGGGGAACCTTTACCAGATTCTACCAAGAAACTCGAATTAAGGTGGAGGGGATTTCTTGAACTTGTACGTTGCTCTTTCAAATTTCTAGCATGCTCATGCTTGTTTGAATTCTAGTTTTCAACACATTTTATTTTAGTTACAACATGTTTAATCATATTTTAATTTTAGTTCAGCATATTTTTATGTTATAATCACTCGTAAGAACATGTCATGCTTAGAATCCATGTTTAAGATTTAATTCAATGCTTCAAGCATGCTATGTAATGTTTTCATGCTTTCTTGGTTATTTAAAATTTTGATATTTACATTTTGAATTTCTTTTATAATTATGTAATTCTTAAATATAAAAATTGAAGATAAGAACCATGTACTGTCATAGTGACCCATATAGGTGCTATAGGTGTTCTGGACACATGTTTTAAGTGTGCGGTTGCCGGTCGCAACTAAGGGATACTTGATATGTTGCATTCAATGAAAAGTGACAAAGAAATGTCTTTCCACCATAAAGAGGGGTATCTAAATTAAGAACATCAAAGGAGTAGAACCCCTTTCAATCTTAACATCAACTACAACCAAAAAGTTGCTTGAATTACTTGATGCATGAATGTGTTTGAATTTAAATGTGCTATTGATTTAAAATGGTAACTTAGTTATTTAATGAATGATCCATTGGGCTATAAGCTCACCCCTTCCTTTTATTTTTCAAGAATTCAAAATGATTGATCAAGCTTGCTAAGGAATTAGAAATTCTATTTTTAGAAAGTTTCTATGTAAAGACATATTTTCCAAATTTTGAATAAAGACTTCTATTGAATTTTTGTTTTAAATTTTAGAGTTATGTACTCTTTCTTTTAATTATATGAATTCAACAATGTATTTCTTTATTTTATTTTGAATACATAAAGAGTTTGAACTTTTCCTTTATTCACTTGTCTTATCTTATAAAAATTAAACTCAATGGAAGTGTATTTATGAGTATTTCAAAAAGTGTTAGAATAAAGGAACTGAGATGCAAGTTGTGTACTTGTAAATATAACATAGGACCCAACCTGCCTTGTGGTTAAGCTTAAACCTGTCTCTTGGGGGTTGGGATGTTAAAAAGGTTATATCAGAGCGTAAGCATTAGTTGCTGGGTCAAAATTAGAAAGTTTCCTCTGATACCAAATGTGGTATCAAAGCCTAGGCTAGTTGCAAAGCGATAAATAAGAAAGTTTCAAGTGATACCAAAGTTGGTATTAGAGCCTAGGCTTTACGTGCCTTGGGCTAGAAATAGAAAGTCAATCAACGGCTATTTGACCAGAATTAAGAAGTCAAATTAGGGTTTTACTTTAAATTGAATTGAATCTTAAATGCCTTGGGCTAGAATTAGAAAGTCAATTAGTGGTTGTTTGACTAGAATTAAAAACTCAAATTAGGGTTTCACTTGGAATTGAATTGAATCTTGAATGCCCTACCTTCTATTTTTGAAATTGAAAAACGTTTTAGAAAGTGTTTTCAAAAAGGAAATATATGTTTTCAAAATGTTTTGTTTGGATACAACGACCGCAAGTTGAGCTGATAGTGGGTAAAACTTTTCTCGAGTAAAGCTAAACATTGAAAGGGAGATGGGTTACCCTGCCCTAGAAAGCGTGGTTGCTAAGCAGACTTCGGTCTCATTGCCTAATCAGGAGGTTGTCCCACCAGCTTATACGAGTGGTTTGAGTTGAAAGACAACCTTACTTTCTATATTAAGAAAATTAGAAGGTAGAAAATTAGGGCAAGGAATCGAATAGAAGCCGAAAAAGATGCCAAAGTTGGTATCTCGGGTAGTGTAATACCCCAAAATTTTGTCAAATAATTAAATAATTAATTTAAAAATTCTTTTGGGTGCAAATGGTGGGTTGGCACATGAAAAATAAATTATATTGGAGATATAATAAAAATTAGGATAATTAAATGAAAATTATAATTTAGTAGAATTAATTATGAAATTTAAGGAATTACTTAAGAAATAAATAAAAATAAAATATTTATACATATTAGCTAATATGTGAATGAATAAGGTGTGTGTTAATACAATAAATGTGAATACTACATATTGTAGGAATATGTACAAAATTCATATAATTAAATAAAATGTATTAACAAAAAATAAATTAAACATTATGTAAATAATAGTGTATAATTATATAATTTATTATCTGAAAAAGAAATATGAAATAAATAAAAATACATGGAAATGAAAATTATTGATTATTTAACTAATAGATTAAAAATATTAAAGAAATTGGAAAATGTCTAATAAATACAATATTAAATAAATTAGAAAGGAAAAAATAATAGTAAATCCATAAAATAGCATGATTTGATCAAGAATCAATGTTTACACAA
>JAJIYU010008873.1:0-17574 GCA_030144865.1 Tinospora cordifolia | reverse complement strand
GAAAATTATTTTAGAATGCTAGAACTGAAAATCTTTTGATTTTAAAACCATACACACAATGAACATGCTAGAACTTTGAATAAGAAAAAAGGGTGTAAGAGAAATCACTTCCACCTTGTGTTGTTTTCTCCCCAAAGTTGAAGCAATGGCTCTCAAAGCTCAAACACCAAGAGAAATCACCAAAAACCAATTCCCAACCCAATGATCTTCTCACATACAAGAGAGAAAAGAAAGTGAGAAGGGGAGCCAAGAAGAGTGCTTAGAGAACAAGATGGCAATTCAACTCTTGTTTCTTGGGATGAGTTGAAGTGTGAGCATGGGGGGTTTATATAGGCTTCAAAAGTATATAGAATGGCAAGTTTGTGGTGCTCTAATTGTAAAAAACTTGCCAATAATTCAAATTTTCGTGCCCCCAAGCACAAGAGATTAGCAAGTAATTTTTTTTGGAAATTTTTGGGATTTTAGAAACCAATTTTCGGATTTTTGATATATTTTTATTGATTTAATTCGAATTTTCAGCTATTTATCAGAGCAGCTTACTCGCAGCCGTCAGATCTTCCTCGATCGTATCAACAGATCACGAATTCATTTTTGCGGATGGATCTTCGGTCGTTGGATCAGGCAGGTTCGATCTCAGGCGTTGGATCATTCTCGAGCGCATCAACCAGATCTCGATCGAGATCAACGAAATCTGCATGGTCTGTCGGATCATCCTTGAGTGCGGCGTTCGGTTCGCGATGGATCGGAAGGCATCTTTCTGGGCTATTGGATTTGCATCGAGTTTCGCACGCGGATCTCGGATCGATCATGAAGTTGGATCCTCAAATCCCAGCACTCGGATTATCCTCGATCGCACCACTGGATCGCGAACTCGTTTTTGCGTGTGCGTTGTGCATCGTCAGATTGGGTGGATTTGATCATGACCGTTGGATCAACTTCGAGCGCCTCATCGTTCGCAATCAACGAGTCGTGTCTGGATCGTCGGATTTGCCTCGAGTGCAATACTCAAATTTTCGTTCGCGATCGATGTCGTGCGCCTCGATCTGGACCGTTGGATCGATCGTGTTGATTGCAGACCGTCAGAACTTGGTGATTCGGTGCTCCTGGACGTTGTTTAGCGCTTTGATCTCATTCGTTGGATCGGACAGTTCGCATTTGGACTGTTGGATGCAGTTTCTAATTACCAAATCACCTAAAGCTTCTATAATCCTAATTTTAGCAATTAGACACTTCCTAATTGATAAAAACTTGATTTTCTTGTATATTCCTTTCTATTTTGATGATTTACTAATATCTTTCCCTTTCTAATTATTTAATATTGCATTTATTTGATATTTTTCTATTTCCTTAATATTTTTAATTAAATAATCCATATTTACCATTTTCATGTATTTTTATTTATTTCCTATTTCATTTTCAGATAATAATTTATAAATTAATATTTATAAAATGCTTTATTTATTTTTAATAAATACATATACACTACATTTTTATTTATTTATATAAATTTTTCTATGTACATATTCCCACCATATGTAGTATTAACATTTATTATACTAACACACACCTTATTCATTCACATATTAGCCAATATGTGTATATACTTTATTTCTATCTATTTCTTAAGCAACTCCTTAAATTTCATAATTAATTCTACTAAACCTTAATTTTCATTTAATTATCAAATTCAGGTCTTATTTGCTTAATTTTTCTATATCTCTAATATACTTTATTTTTTTCATTTGCCAACCCACAATTTACACCCAAAATTTCTTAAAATCTTTGAAATTAATTCACTTAACTTATTTTATTTATTTTAAATTATTTGACAAAATTCTGGGGTATTACAACTTCTCATCCCAATCAAACTTAACTGCCTTCTTGGTCAACTTGGACATAGGTTCTATTTGTTTGAAAAAATCTTGGATGAACCTTCTGTAGTACCCAGCCAGGCCCAAGAAACTCCTAATCTCTGTAACTGTATTAGGTTGCTTCCAATCCATGACATCTTTCACTTTCTTCAAATCTACAGAGATGTCTTCTGCTAATACTACGTGACCAAGAAACTTTACTGTCGTCATCCAGAATTTAAATTTGCTAAACTTGGCATATAGTTGATGCCTTTTGAGGGTCTCCAACACCATCTGCAAGTGTTCTAAGTATTCAGCCTCTGACTTTGAGTAGAGTAGGATGTTATCTATGAATACCACCACAAACTAGTTAAGGTATTGTCTAAACACTTGGTTTATCAAGTCCATAAAAGCTAGCGGGGCATTAGTTAAACCAAAGAGCATCATGGTGAACTCAAAGTGTCCATATCATGTTCTAAAGACAGTCTTGTGTTTATCAAACTCCTTGATTCTCAACTAGTGATATCCCGACCTAAGATCAATCTTTGAGAAATGAGTGGCTCCTCTCAATTGATCAAATAGGTCATTAATCTTTGGCAAATGATACTTATTCTTCACAGTAGCTTGGTTCATCTTTTAATAATCGACACAAAGTCTCATAGGACCATCCTTCTTCTTTACAAATAATACCAGAGCTCCTCAACGTGATTCACTTGGCCTGATGAAGCCTTTTTCTCGAAGCTCGTTGAGTTGGGACTTCAACTCGATCAGTTCTACTAGTGCCATTTTATAAGGAGGTATGGCTATAGGGTTGGTTCCAGAGTGGAGTTCAATCTTGAATTCTAATTCTCTAGCTAGGTCTTGGTTCTTCTTTAGAGAGTTCCTCGAACTCATTTTTCTGCCTTAAGCAATTTAGCATGGCTACAATTGGACTTCTCAGTAGTCTCCACATATCTCTGTTGATTCCATAGGTCTCCCCCAAAGGTTGGGTTATGGTCACTCGTCTTTTATGACAATCTATCTGGGATTCGTACTGGTCTAACCAATCCATCCCCAAGATTACATCATAACTATAAAAGGTAAGGTACATAGATCAACTGTTAAGAATTTATCCCAGAACCTTAGGTCACAACTACACATTCTTTTTGAAGTCACAATAATATCTATTGGTGTAGACACATTCAAAGCCATGGGTAGTATTTTTGCCATAAGTTATAACCTATCAGTTAGTTCTTCAGAGATAAAGGACTGAGAGGCACCTGAGTCAAATAATAGTCTCACAACAACATTAAATAACATAAATGTACCTTCCACTACAGGGACTTGTTCCTTTTGGGTCTCAACAGCAAACATTCTGGCCTAGTTTTGACCACGACACTAGTTCTGCCCCTGATTGGATTAGAGCGTACATCAACATGATTAAATCAGAGTTAGTAATTTTTATTGAGGCATCCATTACAAGTTCCTCCAAAAATAAAATAATAAACTTGTTCCACACAAATACAAAAACCAATAAATGAAGAGAAAGAAAGCAAATAATGGGACTAGCTCCCAAAACTTGATCATGGGGTGCCAACATCTAAAATTAAAGTACGATGAGCTCTTTGTGCCCAATGGGTCTATTTTAGAATCAAACAAACATATATAAACATAAATTAAACACACATTATAAACATTGGGTGTTTCAAACAACCATTTAGTTTTCAGTCAACAATAGGCATGATAGACAAGTCTTAAAATAGTCCATAAATCACTATAATAACACAGAGACATAATCTAGTTAGTTGTGGTGTCATGCACATGGCTCCACATACCCAAGGTACCTAAAAGTTGATCGTGATTCATCCATATCAATCCCTAGACCAAGGTCCTATTGGGAAGGTTTTCAATCATATCGTCTCCTAGACCAAGGCCACACATGGGAGGATTTTTCTAAAAAAAGGTCCCAACCCCTAGACTAGAGCCTCATCACAGAGGTTTTACCATATAAAAATACCCTATTGGTGGACTACAAATAACAATTGAAGGTCGTGCTTGCCAAAAGGTGTGTTGTTACACTAATTATTCTTTATGTATGGTTCATAGCAAAATATTGCAAATAATTATGAAGACATTCATATAATCTACATATTCATCTTTACTTGTATTTATGACATCATATGATTATATGTTATTTCTTCATTGTACAAGTATTCACTTAACATGTTCACATGTATCTACACTCATACATATATAATTCTCGAAATGCATGTCGTCACCATATCAAGGTTACTATTATGCCATGTATAATTTCAATCAACATGCACACATGATGCCCACGTTGTATTCATATCATTCATCAACATCATATCATATGTACAAGCAAACGATGCATTCAACCATGCAAGTATGCATCGAGTGTTCTGCTAGGTAAATTTCATAATCCATTTGCACACAAGTTAAATAATGATTAAGATCTTGTAATGCTCCTCCAATTGATGTCCCTACATTTCTACCTATGCGCACAACATCTTGATTTAATTGTATTCATTTCCTATCATAAATATATTTTAAGTTAAGAAGTTTGTGTGTGTGTTTGAGCCTTTATAATGTTCAAGAATCCATTATCAAATCTTCTAAAGGTTCGAACATTTCTTGTAGGCAAAATCAAGCCTTTTTTTTCCAAAGCACAATGCAACATGCTACACTTCTAGAAATGTTTGTAGACGTGATAGACTCATCAAAGCGTGCTACAGATTTGTGCAACGAGTCGCTCGATGCCCCCTTTGGCATAACATTGTGCATTGTTCATTCGCACAGTTCAGGGCCTTTTGAGTGTCAACTTTGGAATTTTCATGGATCGTTTTGCTTGTCTTTTAGTGCTCTATGATACTACATGGGTTTGGTTGCATTACTCCCCTTTGAGATTAAATCAAGAATTATTCATGGTTGGTCTTCTGCATGACAACAGTTGTTGTTCCATATAAACCTCCTATCTTTGTGCTTGCAGTTCTCACATCTTAGTTCTTTTTTCATGCTATTGTAATGGCATTTGGAATGTGTTTTTATTTATTTAAATGAATCCCGATAGCACACTTAAAGACGGTTGCTTATAAAGTCTTGCAACTCAAGACTCAAATGTGCAACATCTTATCTTTCTAAGCCTGATTCTTGATCTCTACAACACAAATTTTTGTCACTCTTAAGGCATTGTAATCATGGAAAAAGCCATAACTTAAAGGTGTTTAGGTCTCAATAAAATATGGTTCATAACTTGCACCAAAAGTCGCCCAAAGAGAGTGAACAAGCATGCTTCTATCATGAACAAAGTGTTCATGACATGGTTTGATCGTTACAAATGTATAACTAGAGATCTAAAAGGAGTTGGGGAGCATACAATGGTTCCTTTGTAGCATTCCAAGGCCATCCAAAGCTCAATAGACTCTTCCTCTCATGCTCAACACTCTCCCCACTTGTTTGCTCACTTAGAGAATATGCTCCCCAAGTTGATTGGCTCATATATGAGCATTGCGAAGAGCTCATGTTTCCGCTTTGCAACCAAACAATGTTTGCACCAAAGGGAATATGAGCAACTACATACTTTTCTCATCATTGGAATAGTAATTTCCAATCTTTCTCCCCTTAGCCAATAAGTTTAAGTATGGACATCCATGAGTATGCCACATGGTGCCTCATGGACCTTAGATTGGTGGGGAATCTTGATGCAAAGTTGTCATCTTGCCAGAAACCCAATTTTAAGTGTTTTACAGCAGTGCAATGCGCTACATCATGGATTATAGATACACTAATAGCACTACCGCGCGTTATAGCCTCTGATGTATACATTTCATGACATTTTTATAATTTTGGAATGCATTGTATTTTTGTAATTTTAAATTTTTATTTTTATTTTTCATTTTCTTCTACATCTTGAGTATTTTGACATGAAGTTCATTGCATAATTCCATCATTTCAACACCAAAATAATTTTTCAAAGTTTTTTGATATGTTGTCTCATTGATAACATGGATCATTTCTTGACTATGGTCCACTTTTGTTGACTGAAGGTTATTTAGGTCAAATTATGATTAATTTAGGGCAATTATGATTAATCAAAGTTTAAAATTTGTGGGTTTATTACATAAGTACATATATATTTTATATATCTACGTGCATTATATACTTATAAAATAATGATTCTAGAGATACATATCAGTGTCCTAGCATGATTTCTATCATAACATATATAATTCCATTTATTACCCAAGCATGGCACACACATCATCATCACATCGTATTCCACGTTCATAAAATACATTTTACAATTTCATTCAAATGATACATTCGACCATACAAGCATGCAACTATGCATTCTAAGAAACCACCTATAATCCTTTCATAATCCATGTAATACATGCATGTTTAACAAGGAAATAGAGATGATATGCAATTGTTACCCAAATCGATGCTCCAAAATTAGTGGTATGATTCTCAAATTGACTGTAACACCCTAGACCCCAAATCCTACCACAATCGCTACTAACTGGGCATCTTCGTCACTCACCTCGAGATGGAATCAAGTCAAACTTGCAGTCACTCCCGCTTTCAATATTCTAAGACCGGGACATTACTTTAATTCTTTCTTTCTCATAACCATCCTAATAAAATATCAAATTGCAGAAACATAAAGAGTAACATCATGCATGATTTAACATAAGGATCACATATCAACTAGAAATAATATGATTAAACTCATAAAGAAATAAAGCACTCAAGCCCCATGGCCTAAGTTTAAAAGAGTCGTTAAACCAACACTTGGCCCCATGTTTAAGTCATTGAATAAACCAACCAAAGATAAATTACATATGGGTCCCATGCCCTACAACTGTAAACAATTGGCAATTTGTACACTTATGCAACCTCATCAGTGGATTGCATCAAATTACTTCAATGGTCTCAATGTACTTGCCTGTGAGCAAGTATCCTCAGTGATCACTTGAAAAATAGATTAGTAGGGTAAGCTCAAGAGCCTGATGGATCATATACAACATATCTCATACATTATCAAAGTTAGAAATATAACACATGCAAACACTTATAAGTCTGTAGGCATTTCAAAACACTTCAAGTGTTTAAGTTGACGTTAAGACTGAAAGGAATCTCCTCAGTATTCCCCTATGTCTAAACTCTTGGAAGTAACACCCTGGAGGCCAATTCCTCATCATGACACAACCTTAATAGTGAGGTCTCACTCGATTCTCAATCTCATCTCAACTACTGCCACAATAGCATGGACACCCACCTAGGGTGGGGAAATAGCCACGATTATGTCAGGCTACTACCATAATATATATATCATCGCCCTAGTACGTGGTTAAACTCTTAATTTTCTTTATTTAGTAACCACTAGCATGCATAATTTATCTCATTATCACAATACATGTATCCATGAAACATGTTGACAAATTATCATGTACCAGGTCACACAAATCATATTATCCAATAAATAGCACAAATGGCATATTATGAGAATTATATACAACAATAAAAACATGTAGCATGCTATCAAGGTATCTCAGGTACACAAACATACAACAATGAACGCATCATTCCTAGCATGCGTCTAGGAAATATAAAAATAGTAAACAAAACATTCATGTATTACATTTGAGGTTAAGATAATATCAAAGAGAGAGAGAAAGAGAGGATAGTCATCTCCACCTAATTCTGTGTTCAATTCCCTTCAGTTTCTATTTCTGCACCCAAGTCTTCTTGAGTCCTTAGCCTGTAAGGATTTTAAACCATTTCTTAACCTATGTTATATTCCAATTATGTCAAACCCATAATATAATGATTTCTAAGTCAAATATGTGTGTTGTATGTAAAAGAGTGCTAAATAACTACTCTATAGTGTTCATTATCCTCTCAGTATTGCAAAATAGGGGGTAGAAACGCTATACCTTATTCCCCTTCGTTGTCCCTTGAGTTACCTCACTAAAATGTTCTCAACTTCGTATAATGCTCTGTTATAGTGGAAGAACGTTCTTAAACTCAAAGTAACATTGAAACAATGTTAAACCATGTAGGTCTTGTATAAATCAAGTTTTACCTTTGTATGGTCGTCCAGAATGATGCCCAAGTTCACCCACATCACAAATTGCATAGTTTTTTCCTCTATTTGAGCTTGTAAGACAGATAAGAGAAAAAGCAGACGTGTAGATTAGACTTAGGATGTGTTTGAGAGGAGGAAAACGTCATTTAGAGGTAGCTAGTATCGATTTCTAGAAGTGTATGTGTAGCTGCAGAGTGCAAGAATGCGATTAGGGTTCTTCCTCTTCTGTGCACAAATGAATATATATGTGTGAGTGTGTGTGTGTGTATGTGTATACATATACGAGGCAATCACAACATTCCAACCATCCATTTCTAGTTTCTAATCACAATACCACATTTTTCCACGCCAGCACTATGGTCCCACGCAAAAATTCCACTTTTGCCAACCATGACGGATGACCTCAATCCTCAATCTGGTACCGCGATTTCCTTTTTTATTAGTATCCCTACTGTCTTTAATTATTTGAGGTATTACAATCTTTCCCACTTAAAAGAATTTAGTCCTCAAAATTTAAAAGTGATCACAAACTTGTAAGATGCCATCTAATCAACTGCTCCTAGTGAAGAAGTCCGAGTACTTCTTCCTCATTTTGCTCTCTAACTGCCAGGTTGCCTCTTCCAGATCATGGTGTCTCCACATAACTTGACTAGAGGGACATCCTTAGTTTTGTAACTTTGTACCTTACAATCTAATATTTTGATTGTTGGTTCTTCGAAAGTAGCATCATCTTAGATGTTGACTGTAACACTCCAACCCCTGTATCTTTTAAGCAGTGTACATTGCCATTGTTCTCCTGACAGTGGACTTAACAAAACAGCGGGTCCGGGTGTTACAGAGGTGGTATCAGAGCTCAGTTAGTAGATGAACTGGGCAAGAATTAGAAAGTTACTCTGATACCAGAGGTGGTATTAGAACCTAGGCATTAGTTGCTGGGCCAAGAATGGAAAGTTTACTCTGATACTAGAGGTGGTATCAAAGCATAGGCATTAGTTGTTAGGCCAAGAATAGAAAGTTTCCTCTGATACCAAGTGTGGTATCAGAGCCCAATTAGTAGAAACACTAGACTAGAATGAGAAACTCAAACTTAGGGTTTCACCTTGAATTGAATTGAACTTAGAATACCCTGCCTTCTATTTTTGAAATTGACAAATGTTTTAGAAAGTGTTTTCAAAAAGGAAACATATGTTTTGAAAATGTTTTTGTTTGGATACAAAGACTACAAGTTGAGCTAATAGTGGGTAAGCCTTGTCCCGAGTAAAGTTAAACATTGAAAGGGAAATGGGTTATCCCGCCCTAGAAAGCACGGTTGCTAAGCAGACTTTGGTCTCGCCGCCCGATCTGGAGGTTGTCCCACCAGTTCACATGAGTGGTATGAGTTGAAGAACACTCTTATTTTCGATAAAAGAAAATTAAAAGGTGGAAAATTAGGGCAAGGAATTGAATAGAAGTAAAAAAAAATAAAAAAATAAAAATAAAAAAAAGATGTCAAAGGTGGTATCTTGACCAGACAGAGGTTGTAAGTCAACTAGAACCAAACCCTAGGTCCAAAGAAAAAACCTTAGGTAGAAATGAGTGTAGCCAAGGGTGGCATAGTGGATCAAAAGTATAAAACTCTAGGACATAAGCTAGAGACTGAAACTCGTGTGACAACAAAAAATTGTTTGATCAGGACACGAGATCAGGAAGCTTATATAATTTTTGGTTTCTATGTAGTATGGGACGCATAGGAATTCAGGGTTATGGAGGAAGCTTGGACTTGGAGAATGATAGACCATGTGTGGTGAATGATTGGTAACTCTGGCAGAACGGGTTTCTGTATGCTCGCTGGTATGGGACGGTTGAGTATAGTGGGCTCGGGAACCTTAGTTATCGAGCAATTTGCGAAATTGTTTGGGTGCGGCTCTGTTCTGAGTGAAAGCCTAAGTGGAAGGGGTAGAGTGGTATGAGACAATTGAACCTGAAAGCTTAGGTGGAAGCTTGGAACCTTATTGTGCTAGTGTGATTGTATGATTGTGTGATATGCATGTTTTACTATTTATTTGCTTTGAGACCAAATCCTATACCCATTCATGAAAAGAACCTAGAAGAAAGACTTTAGGCCACTGAACAAATCGAAAACCTAGAAACTGAATCTAGAGCCATGATAGCACGAATATTTGACACATTGATACTTTGCTCAATTTTACAAGAAAATGGCTGGAGCAAAAAGGTACGTAACTCGATCCACCACTTTTGAGGGGACTGAACAATAAGAGCAAGAATCGTCTGCTGGGATGGAGGCACGGATGGAGGCACAAATGGAAGCCAAGATGAGTGAAATGTCACAGAGGGTACTAGATCAACTGAGAATAACACTTCCACAGATAATCACTCAGATAACTCTGCAGCCTCAAGCACCTGAGCCTATTCCAGTCCAAGTCCCAGCACCAGTACCTCAGGAACGTCAAAGGAATCCAGAGGACCTAGAAGATGAAAGACTGAAGAAGATGCTGCTAGATTTGCAAAAGCTCCACCCTCCCTCATTTGATGGAACAACTGACTGCATCTCTGCTGATCACTGGTACCAAGAGATGGAGGAGTAACTAAACGGGTTCACGACGAGTAACACTAGCCACACACCATTTCAAAGGACCAACCCGTGGATGGTGGAGGATGATGCAGATGGATCCCAATGCTGACGTTGTGACCGTGACTTGGGAAGAATTCAGAGAAAAATTTTATGACAAATTATTTTCAGAGGCAACTCTCAAAAAGTTGCAAAAAGACTTCGTGAGACTCAATCAAAGAGATCTCACAGTAACTGAATACGAGAGGAAATTTATTGAACTGGCCAAATTTTCTCAAGAACTGATCCAGGAAGAAAGAATGAAGGCCAACAGGTTTGCACAAGGCCTCAAGATTGAGATCTGAAAGGTTATCATGACATTTAGGCCTCCGAACCTACAAGGAAGTTGTAGAACGAGCTTTAATCCTGGAATAAGAACTCAACCTAGAACAAAGGTTAAGAGGAAAGAATAAATGGAACGAAAATGGAAAGGACCAACAAGGGACCCAGAAGAAAAGCAAAAGTGGTAAGGCTCCACAGAAACAGGGACAAAACAAGGACGAGTCAAGGGAAGAAGTTAAGAGGCTGGGACTGTCTTATGTGTGCAAGCAAAAGGGTCATTTGGCAAAAAATTGCCCAACTGCACTAGCTCAAGCTTCCCAGCAGCAACAATAGAATACTTAGGGGGGAAGTCAAAATGGGCAACCTCAAGCCAGACAGAATCAGAATGTCAATCAAGGGCAGAACTAGGGTCATGGTCAGAACCATGCCAGAATATTCGCAATTGAGACCCAGGAAGACCAGGCCCCTGCAGTAAAAGGTATGTTCATATTGTTTAACGTTGCTGTGAGACTGTTGTTTGACTCGGTTGCCTCAAAATCTTTTATCTCTAAAAAACTAGTTGATAGGTTACAACTTGTGACAAAAATAATGCCTGTGACTTTGAATGTGTCCACACCAATAGGGACCATTGTAACTTCAAAAAAAATGTGTAGTTGTGACCTTAGGTTTGGGGATAAACTTTTAACAGTCAACCTATATACCCTACCTTTCTATGGCTATGATGCAATCTTGGGGATGGATTGGTTAGATCGGTACCAGGCCCAGATAGATTGTCCTAAGAGACGGGTAACCATAACATTACTTTCTGGGGAGATCTTTAAAATCAATGGGGATATGCTGAGACTACCAAAGAAGTCCAACCCTAACCTTGCTAAATTGTTTGAAGCAGACGGATGAGTTCGAAGAACTCTCTGAAGAAGAACCTACTGACTTGAAGAATATTCACGACCTAGCTGTTGTCAGGGAGTACTAGGATGTGTTCCCAAATGACTTACCTGGACTACCACCAGCAAGAGAGTTAGAGTTCAAGATTGAACTTCACCCTGGAACCAACCCTATAGTCATACCTCCTTATAGAATGGCGCAAGTAGAACTAATTGAGCTAAGAACTCAACTAGACGAGCTCAGGGAGAAAGGTTTCATCAGGCCGAGTGAATCACCCTGGGGAGCCCCAGTATTATTCATGAAAAAGAAGGATGGTTCCTTGCGACTGTGTGTCGACTACCGGAAGTTGAATCAAGCTATAGTAAAGAATAAATATCATTTACCAAGGATTGAAGACCTATTTGATCAATTACGAAGAATCACTAATTTCTCTAAAATTGATCTTCGGTCAGGATACCATTAGCTGAGGATTTGAGAGTCTAACATCCACAAAACAGCCTTTAAAACAAGATCTGTACACTTCGAGTTCACCGTGATGCCCTTTGGTTTGACCAATGCCATGGCTGCCTTCATGGATTTGATGAACCGAGTGTTTAGACAGTACCTTGACCAGTTTATAGTGGTATTCGTGGATGATATCCTAATCAACTCTAATTCAGAAGTTGAACACCTTGAACACTTGAGGATCGTACTAGAAACTCTCAGAAGAAACCAGTTATATGCTAAATTTAGTAAGTGCGAGTTTTGGATGGAAACTGTCAAGTTCCTTGGCCACGTTGTGTCAGTAGAAGGCATCTCTGTAGATCCGGAGAAAGTGGAAGCTGTTATGAACTAAAAGAAACCCAAGACAGTAACAGAAATTAGAAGTTTCTTGGGCTTGGCAGGCTACTACAGAAGGTTCATTAAGGACTTTTCCAAGTTGGCAGAACCTATAACTAAGTTGACCAGAAAAGGAATTAGTTCCAGTGGGATGAAAAATGTGAACAATCATCCCAAGAACTGAAGAAACGATTGACTACGACTCCTATTCTAGTCACCCCAACTCCTGGTGTTACTTACATACTCTATACCGATGCTTCGTTGAGTGGGCTTAGAGTAGTGTTGATGCAGGAAAGACAAGTAGTTGCTTATGGTTCGAGACAACTAAAGGTCCATGAGAGAAATTACCCTACTCACGACCTAGAGCTAGCAACCATTGTGTTTACCCTAAAGATTTGGAGACACTACCTTTATGGTGAGAAATTTGAGCTGTTTTCAGATCACAAGAGCTTGAAGTGCATCTACACCCAGAAGGAGTTGAACCTCAGGCAATGAACATGGATGGAATTCTTGAAAGACTATGATTTTAAACTACACTACCATCCGGGGAAAGCCAATGTAGTGGTTGATGCTTTGAGTAGGAAGTTCAACAAACAGGAAGAAGAAAAAGGTCAGATGTACCAGTTGATTGAAGATTTTAGGTTGGGTGTAAACCTCAATGAAAAAGAAGCCTATCTTTACAATATGTCTTGCCAACCAGACCTATTACATCATAACAGGGATGAACAAAAGCAAGACAAATGGCCTGCTCAACTAATTGAAGGAGTCACGCAAGGAAAGCATACTGACTTCAAGATGGATGTTGAAAACATCCTAAGGCTCGATGAAAAGATTTGTGTACCTCAACAGGGATAGAGCAAGCAGGTTATACTTGATGAAGCTCATCAGACTAAGTATACCATGCACCCTGGTGGGGATAAGATGTACCAGAACCTCAGGAAAACCTACTGGTGGAGAGGAATGAAAAGGGACATAGCTAAATACGTCTCTAAGTGTTTAACATGCCAACAAGTGAAAGCAGAACACCAGAAACCCTCTGGAATGCTACAACCACTCCCAATCCCAGAATGGAAGTGGGATAACATTGCCATAGACTTCATCAGTGGTTTACCCAAGAACCAAAAAGGAGAAGACATTGTTTGGTTGATAGTGAATCGTCTCACCAAAGTAGCTCACTTCTTGCCAATCAGATCCGCAGACCAAGCCAGCAAGCTGGGAGAAATCTGTGTGAAAGAAATTGTTAGACTTCATGGTGTACCCAAGATTATCATGTCTGATAGAGACTCTCGCTTCACTTCACAGTTCTGGCAGAGTCTACAGAAGGAGATGGGTACTAAGCTTACCATGAGTACAACCTTTCACCCTCAGACGGATGGTCAGCCTGAGAGAGTTATCCAGATTTTGGAAGATATGTTGAGGGCTTGCATTCTAGACTTCAAGGGGAATTGGAGTAAGTACTTACACTTGGCGGAGCTTGCCTATAACAATAGTTATCAGGAAAGCATAAAAATGGCTCCATTCAAAGTTCTTCATTGAAGACCCTGCAGATCACCTACCTGTTGGGTTGAACTTGAAGATCAAGTATTAACTGGGCCAAACATGGTGGAAGAAATGTGAAACCAAGTCAAGGTAATACAAAAGAGACTGACTACTGCACGGAGCTGTCAAAAAGCTATGCAGATAAAAGAAGAAGACCATTAGAGTTCCAAGTTGGGGACAAAGTATTCCCAAGGATCAATCTTCAGAAGGGTATCAAAAGGTTCAGATTCAAAGGAAAGTTATCTCCAAGGTTTTTCGGACCCTTTGAAATACTTAGAAGAATCGAGGAATGTGCTTATGAGTTGGACCTACCAAACCGGATGACTTCAGCACATAATGTATTCCATGTATCCATGTTGAGGAAATATGAACCTGACCCTTCTTACATCATTTACTGGGAGGAAGTGAATATTCAAGATGATGCTACCTACGAGGAAACAACGATCAGAATCCTTGACCACAAGGTACAGAATCTAAGAACAAAGGATATCCCATTAGTGAAGGTGTTGTAAAAACATCACGGGGTCGAAGAAGCTACGTGGGAACTTGAAAGCCATATGAAGACCAAGTACCCGCATCTGTTCATAAGTAATTCCTAAATATGTACAAATTTCGAGGATGAAATTTTTTCTAAGGAGGGTAGGTTGTAACATCCCAAAAAATTCATATGAAAATCAAATTTTTACTTAGAAAATTATGCAGAATTGACGAATGAGAATTTTGGCAAGTCCTAAATACCCAAATGAGGAATAAAAACAAATTTAAGGGATTTTTGGAAGAACAAATATGATTATAATGCATCAAATGGGATATCATAGCCAAAAATACAAGGATATGTGCAATTTTTGATGAAAACAAGATTAAAAAGTCAATTGGGATCGAGATTTGGAAAAAGAAATATGAAAAGAAAGCAAGAAATGCGGTTGAAAAATAAAAAATAAACTCAAATACTGTGAACCGTAGATCTAGAATCTGATCTCACGATCCGACGGCCAAGATCAAATCTGCACGTATGCACGAGCGCACCGAATCAACAAGATCAAACTGCCCGAGATTTGCGTACATAACTCGAGGATAATCGTGTGGCCAAAAGTGAGTTCATTGATCGCGAAATCAGATCGGCACACCGTGTTCGAGGATCATCCGACGGTCGAGATCGAAGCTGTGTTAAGAGATCGCGAACAGTGCTGCACTCGAGGATCATCTAACGATCTAGATCAAAGTCGTTTTGATTAGATCGCGATTGTTGATGTACTCAAGGAAATCCAACAGCTAAGATTGAGACTCTGAATTTTGTTGATTAATTCAAGATCAATCCAATGGCTCCAATTGAACCCGAATGCGTGTCTCAAGGAAAATCCTGGGAACCAGATTAAATTCAAATTTTAAAACACGAAAATTATGTTAAAATTAACGAAAAATACAAAATTTAATCCGAAAATTCTAAAAAATAATTTCTAAATTCTGAAAAATATTTCTAAAATTTGAAAAATACTCATTTTCCTCCAGAAATTAGAAGGTACAAAATTAGGGTGAATTAGGGTGTTTTATTCAAAGAAGAACTCAAAACTTTCTAATTTCTTCCTTAAAAAACCTATATAAACCCCCCTAAGCTCACAATTTCATTTATTCCAAAAAATAATAGTTGAATTCTCCTCTTATTTTCTCTAAGCCTTCTTCTTGGCACCTTTTCCCATCTTTCGTTCTTGTGTGTGAGAAGTTCTTCTCCCGAATTGGAGAATTAAGTTGGGCGATCTTCATTGGCACTAGTACGAGGGGGGAATTGCCGCCGAAATTCTGGAAGAAAGTGTCACAAGGTGAAAGTGATTTCTAGAACACCCTTCTATTCTTATTTGAATTCATGGCATGCTGATTGTTGTGTGTTTTTCATTGAATTCAAAGATTTTCAATTTCAGTTCTAGAATTTTAAATGTTTATTTCAGTATTTCAGTTTTGATTCATGTTTGAGCAATCATATAATCCATGCCATGTTAGTATCATGCTTAGGCTTTCAAATTAAAGTATGATGCATGTTTTATGAGTGTTTCATGAATTGACTATGTATATTCTAAATTTTAGTTTGATTTCATATTCTGAAATTTATTTCATGAGATCATGATATGAGAATTAATTTAAGACAATGGAGATAATAACCACATACCATCATAGTGGTCAAGGCGACACTATGGATGTTCTTTTCATATGAGTTAGGTCATATGGTTTTCAGACCTAAGTACTTGAGGGTTATGTACCACTGGTGGGTCACCATGTGTAATGGGTTGATGCCAACATGTGCCACTAACGGGTTGATGCCGAGTGGGCCCTATCTACTTAGTTAAGAACATCAAGGGATTAAAGGCCTTTTTGGTCTAAGACTCGACTTAAACAAATTGTTGTTTGAAACGCCTAATGATTGCAAGTGTTTGAATTATGATTGTGTTATGAGTTTGAATATGAAAGATGGTTGTTCGAAAAGGATCCACTAGGCTATGTGCTCACTCTTCCTTTCTTATTTTTCAAGAACATGAACCCATGGAGCTGTTGAATATAAATAGTTTCTTAGAAAGTTTCTACAGTATTATATTTTTTAGAATCTTTAGGGCATGTTGCCCAAAGTTTTTATGATTTTCTATTGAAAAGTATTTTGAAGTCTTCCGCTGTAACCATTAGTTCTTTTTGAAGAGTTTAGTACTCTCAATTTCTATTATGAATAAAATAGTTTGAATTTCTTTATCTCTTTTAATTTGTCTTGATTTTATCAAAAATTTTGTATTCTTGAATTTTATACAAAGGCTCGAGATATTGAAAAGAAAAGAACAAGTGTGTGTTACTTATAATGTAGCACCAGCCCAACCCGCCGTTTGTTAAGTCCACTATCAAAAGAACGGTGCCAATGTACACTACTTAAAAGATACGGGGGTTGGGGTGTTACATTGACTTCCTTCCGATGTATGATGTGAGAGGGGTTTGGCTCATACTTCCGCAATATCGATAGATAAAATACATTGTGGATCGAGGACATTCTATTCAGTAGGTCTAGCTCATAGGCACATTCACTAACTTGTCTAAGTATCTCAAACAGACCGATGAACCTTGGTGATGGTTTTCCTTTAATCTCAAAACATTTAATCCCCTTCTGAGGGCTGATCCTCGAGAATACTCTATCACCCTTTTGGAACTCTAGAGGCCTTCTCCTCTTATCCATATAGTCTTTTGTCTGTTCTAAGTCGTGGTCAACCTCTTCTGGATACGTTTTACCTAATCGTTCATCTTTTGTACTAGATCTAGCCTCGTAAGTACGTGATCTTCAAAGTCTACCCAACAAGATGAAAATCTATAGGGTTTTTCATAAAGAGCTTCACATGGAGCCATTCAAATTGTAATACCCCAGAATTTTGTGAAATAATTAAATAAATAAATTTCAAAATTCTTTTGGGTGCAAATTGTGGGATAACACGTAAAAAATAAAATAAATTAGAGTTATAGTGAAAATCTAACAA